>QRFJ01000752.1:579937-611975 GCA_006176705.1 Cocos nucifera
GATTGATGGTGACAGCCATCGCGTCTGATAGTGGGTCGCTATCGCTTGTGGCAGATGATGGTGGTGGCTACAGAGCAGTCGAATGAAGGGTTGGCAGCCCTCATCGTGTGCCCATTTCGGAGGAGTTCGGGCTCCTGAAGAGGAAGCTTGGAGGAGTTCAGCTTCCATAGGCGGCAGCTAAGGCTCGGTCGCTGGAAAGTTCGGTAGGAACTCGGTCAGTAAGAAGTTCTGAATCGAAGAGGAAGCTTGGAGGAGAGTTGGGCTCTCGTACGCATCTGGCTGGAGGAGTGTAGCTAAGGTTCGGATGCTGAGAGTTCGGAATGAGCTTGGTCGCTGAAGTTCGGCCGAGGGACGACCGCTGAGAGGTCCGAAGGAGCTCGACCGGATGGATAGTTCGGCCAGCTATAAGGATTCGGTTAAGACCCGTCTGTTGGGCATCCAAGGAGCTCGACCGACTGAAGGGATGGCCGCTTGAGGAGTTCGGCCGAGAGACGACCGCTGAGGAGTTCGGGCGTTAGGGAATTCCATTAAAGCCCGACCGCTTGGAGTCCAAGGAGCTCGGCCGCTAAGTAGTTCGGCCGACTGTAGGAGTTCGGCTAAGATCCGTCCGTCGAAGCTCTTCTGCGGCTATAGGTTGCATTAGGTCGAGCATCGAGCTAGACTTCGGTGGGAGCGGAATTTCTCCCCAACAATATTCTAAGTAGATTCTATTGACTCAGTCTTATCCTAAGTGGAGTTTGAAAATTTTAGATAACTCTAACTACAAATATCGTGTGGAAGTAGGATTATAGTATATGCCTCTATAAATAGATGATTATATATCATACCAAATGGAGAGATAACTACTTACACAAAATATTCTCCTATTTATACTTTCTCTCTTCCTCCGGCAACCACAAAAAGGGCCTTGGGCATCTAAGGTATGGATACTATAAGAGGATTCTAGTAGCACTCTTTCCATATTTGAAGTATGTTCAATGATTGTACAAGACTGTGGTTCTTGGAGTGCAAGATAAGAGGATTGTCAAACAAGTCCAAATACAATTGCTTCCACTTATTTTGGGATAAAAAATGCTTAAGAAATGCCTTCTGACCCAATTTCTAACAATGGTATTAGGGCCTACACAATCTTGTTTGCACCTTCGTGGTGGCTCTTCGACCTAGGATCACAATAAGCATGCTTGAACCGCCTAAACCGAGCCATATTGCACAATATGTTTAGTCCTTGTTAGAATATATTTTGATTATTATTTTATTGATCCAACTAGATGAATTTGTTTCTCATATGATAATCTACATGCGTGCAAAATCTTATGCCCATTCGTTGAGCCGGTTAGAGAGAAATTGCTAACACAAATTCTATTTTGTGTATGAACTCGAGATTTTAGGTCTATTTTCGATGCATGTGATATTTGTTTTTCATTATAATATTAGTATTATATGAAACTAAGTTTTTTAAGTTTTTCAACGATATATTATATGCATGATTTAATTTAGTATTTTAAGAAATATTTCGAAGTTGATTACATAGAATAGTTTTTTTTTTTTTTGCATATCAAACTGCTGGAGGGGGGGGGGGAGATGAACAGTGCATAATACTGTTCATCCCACTCGCACCGTATATGGTGGCTGCTTTACCATCCAACAAAATGATGCCCGGTTCGTTTGGATATCCAAACAAGACAAATAAAATAAATAAATAATAAAAATGCCATGATGCAGACGCGCACCATTATTCCTACACTGATTTAGAGCGGAAGGAGAGCTATTAGTTACTGTAGCATATAGGACTATAAATAAATCGAGCTGTTCGTGAGCTATTCGAACTCGACTCGAGTTCAAGCTCGACTCGACTCATTTATTATTGAGTTTGAGTCGAGCTCGAGTAGAAGAATACTCGACTCGAAAGCTCACGAACCTACTCGAATATATATATTTAATAATATTAATTTTATTTATAATATATATATTAATATATATTATTAATAAGATAAGGTTCGAATTCGAGCTTGAGTATGATTCAGTTCATATTCGAGTTGAGTCAAGTCGATATCGAGCTTTGCCTATTTTTCATCGAGCCAAGTTTGAGTCTGAAATATTAAGACTCGACCAAGCTTGAGCTGAGTTTCGAACCCAAGTATTTTGAATCGAGTTGAGCTCGAGCTTCTAGTTACTCGATCGACCCAGTTCGATTATACTTTTACTAGCATATGACACATGCTAAATAGTTTTGAAAATTTAAAAGTAGAGCCCCGGCATTGCAAGCCCCGTACCATTGATTACGTAAAGATTGGGCAAAGTAAATCACTGTGATTCAGCCATAGGTCAAGCCAAGGTTCTCAGAGGCTCTACTCTGATCTTTGCCTCTCACCAAAGTGATGAGAAATCAGTTAGAGCTTGAAGAGTTTATCCTTTTAGGTGCCGCATCTATGCGGTTGATGGCTCAGGAACTTTCCTGGGCCATCGAGACCCACTCACTTTGTCCCAAAAAAAAAAAAACCTTATTTTGGGCTATATCTTCTGGTAGCATGTGATAGGCGTGTGGTGGGCTCATTGGGCTTGATTTTTGGACTCAATGCTTCTAAAATTATGGCCCATAGCTCTATATGATTAGTTTTGGATTTTGGATTTTATCAGAATTAGTTTCTGACTTAATTTTAATAATTATACTTAATATGTATTAATTATAAAAATTTATGAAAAATATTTTAAGGATTTCTATGATTAGGATTATTCTGTACTTATTTTGAGCATATTAGAATATCCTTAAATAATCTCTTATGCTTAAGTTTGCATGAAAATTGATTTGGTAAACATATAAATTGGTGCTATAATATAATTATTTATCAATTATTCATCTTATGTGTTCTAATTAAAATTAGCATCATTAGGGCTCTTTTGCGGGGCTACATTATGTGATGTTTGAGATGTATGAATTTGTTCCACAAGAATAATTAGATAAAAGTGTGAGATTATGCATAATGGGTGATAACTTTGAAGCCTAACGATCTATCAATTTCAAAATATATTGATTTGATATTTTGATTTTATTATTATTTATTTAAACATATGCACTGAATGTCTTTAATCTCCTGTATTGTAGTGATATAGTCACTAGTTTTGTCACTGCTAATCTTGTAAAAACTAAGAAATTGGATGGTATTAATTATGCCACTTAAGAGATCTATGTCCAATACCTTTTGTAGATGAAGAAGGTATGGGATACTTTGCAGACTACCATGCTTCCACCGTAAGAGGATGATATTTTTCTAACATTCTAGAAGGCCTATGACAAGTGGCTCGAGAGAGACCGTCAATGCATTTCTTGCAATGCTTGTTAGCATGCGAAGTAACCTTATGGGCTAATTTGAGTCCTGGAAAATTGTGAAGAAAATATGAAAAAAGTTAAAAGTTACATTTAGATAAACATATGCAACAATGCTCCATGCTTTGCAACTGAAATTCCAGCAGTATGTTAAGAATCTGAAGTATAACATGGCTCAGCATCTTAGGAAAATGGGTTCTCTCATTCGAAAGACTTTCAGACAGCAGGTGTCACCCTTATTGATGAGCAACAGGTGTTAAGGATAATCAAATCCTTGCCGGATCTTAAGTGGGCCCAAATGAAGCTTCTTTTGATGCATAATGAGAATGTCAAGATTTTTAAGAACATCTTACTTCACTTAGAGTAGGAGGTGGAATGCATTGAGGCCAGCCGTATAGTAGCTTATGTGGCTCAGGCTGAAAAGCATGAGAGCTTCAGGCCTAGACAAAGAAAGCAAGGATCTAAGGCTAAGGGTCCTGCACCTAAGAAAGGATAGATCAAGAAGGTCAAGAGAGGCTCGCATGGAAAGAAGGATATATCTAAGCTTAAGTGCTATAACTGTCAAAGGAAAGGACATTTCGCTTGGGATTGTCCTGAGCTGAAGAAGGTAACCTCCTTTGCTAACTCTCCTTGTGCTTTGGTGTACTCACCTACATTAGTTGCATACTCACATCTTGGGTGGATTATTGATACAGGAGCAACGCAGCACATAAGTGCCGATAGGAAGGGATTCGTGGATTACCGTGGGGTGCCTACTAGGACACAACGTGTCACACTAGGGAATGACATTAGTAAAGAAGTCCTTGGAGTTGGATCGTACCATCTTAGGATGAAGAATGACAGAGACCTACTCCTGCAGGATGTTTTATATGCTCAAAAAATTTGGTGTAATCTAGTTTCAGTAGAGTATTATTAGGGCTAGGATATTTTTTTCATTTCAGTAGTAGTGGTGTAAATATTTATGATCAGGATATGTTCTTAAGATCTAATTTCTTAGATAATGGATTCTTTAAACTATGTTTGGATATTTATAATCAGAATCCCTCTTTTGCTTTAATTTTTTCATCTTCTTCTATTGATGATTATGATATATAGCATAAGAAATTAGGCCATATAGGCCAAGATAGGATGGCCAGGCTAGCTAGAGAAGGTCTATTAGGATCTCTTAACAAAATAAGACTTACTGTATGTGAGCTTTGCTTAGCCAACAAAGCTAAGAGAAAGTCTTTTGGTAAGGCTATTCGATCATCTCATCCATTGAAGTTAGTGCACTCCGACATATGCGATTCGATGAATATGAGGGCACATCATGGTGCTACTTATTTCCTCATGTTTATAGATGATTACTCATATTTTGGTTATATGTACATAATCTCCCATAAGTCAAAAGCATTATATTACTTCAAATGCTTTGTGGCAGAGATGAAGAATCAGATGGAGAGAAAAAATTCTCTGGACTGATAAGGGTCGTGAGTATCTGTCTGATCAGTTCAGAGGTCTGTGTGAACAAAAGTATATAGTATGACACTAATGATTCAAGATATTCCACAATAGAATGGTGTTGCGAAACTTTAGAATCGGACTTTGCTAGAAATGGTTAGATTCATGATGATGCAGACAAATCTTCATATTAGTTTCTGCAGAGATGCACTGTTAACTGCTATCTATATCTTTAACTGAGTTCCAAGCAAGTACATACCCTATATCCTCTTTGAGTTGCGGACTAGTAGAAGTCCAAATCTAGATCACTTGCATCCTTAGGGATCACAGCTCCTCCTACAAGTATGGTAAACTTGGATCAAGGGTTAGTAAGAAGGTGTTTATTAGATATCCTGAGGTTTTCAAAGGATACATTATGTATGGTGAACACCCAAATGGAGGAATGACTGAGATAGACTCTTGGGATATAGAGTTTCTTGAGGATGAGTTCCCAAGAATTAGTGAGGTTGATAAAGACTTCCAATTGTATTAGTTACAAGAAGAAGCACCTTGGATGATTAGTAGGTGCATGCATTCCTAAATAGTGGGAGCACTGCTCAGTGGAAGCGAACCCCTAGACACTGGTTCAGAGGCTCAACCAGTTAGATGGAGCCAATGTGAGAATATTCCTCGATGTCATTTTGATAAAGTTGAGGGAAGAGCTCTTATGTGTGTTGTGTTGCATGTAGATGAGCCACCTTCTTATGAAGAGCACTTGCCTTGCCTCACTGAGTTCAATGGTTGGCCACAATGAAGGAAGAGATGGATTCCATGGCTAAGAATAGAGTGTAAGAGCTCGTCGATCTTCCTCCTAAGCAAAAAGCGATCGGCAACAAATGGGTCTTGAAGGTCAAGTGCAAGGTAGATGGGTCGATCGACAAATTCAAGGCTCAATTAGTCGCAAAGGGCTATATCTCGAAGGAAAATATAGACTATGTGAAGACTTTCTCCCTTGTAGTGAGGTTTGACTCCATTCACATAATTCTAGCTATTATAGCTCATTTAGATCTTAAGTTGCATCAGATGGATGTCAATTTCTTAATGGAGAACTAGGTGAAGAGATTTATATGGATCAATGCATTGGCTTTGTTGCCAAAGGGCAAGAGTGCAAAGTGTGCCACCTTAAGCAATCCATTTACGGTCTTAAGCAATCGTTTGGATAATGGCACCTAAAATTTCATGAAGCCATTACCTCCATAGGTATGTCCATGAGGCAAGAAGACCATTGTGTGTATGTCAAGAAGACTAAGGAAGGATTTTTGATCTAATCTTTATAAGTAGATGATATCTTGTTAGATGGAAACAACTTAGAGATGATCAATGTTATTAAGGAATGGCTATCCTCCATCTTTGAGATGAAGGATTTTTGGAAAGTGAGTTATGTGCTCGGGGTTAAGATATCAAGAGATCGCTTAAGAAGGCTCTTAAGTATGTCTCAAGAGATCTACGTGAATAAAGTTCTTGAGTACTTCCATATGCATAACTCAAAGTCTGTTGATACTCCAATTAATAAGAGTTGCACTTCAAGTCTTAGTCAGTGCCCAAAGATAAAAGAAGAAAGAAAATTAATGGAAAATAAATCATATGCCAATGCCGTTGGAAGCCTAATGTATCTTATAAAATATCTTTGCCCTGACATCTATTTCATCATTGGGCTTGCAAGCATATTCTAGAGTAACCCAGGTGAAGAATACTGAAAACTTATAAAAAGGATCATGAGGTATCTTCATGGTACATGTGATTATATCCTCATATTTTAGGAGGGAGACATGAGACTGCCCGGTTACACTGATGCTAATTTTAGCAAAGATATCGATGATATTGTCTCCACATCAGCGTATGTTTTTATCCTTGGAGGAGATACCATCTCATGATGGAGTAAGAAATAGGATTGTGTTGTATAATCCACTATAAAGATAGAGTATGTGGCTAGTTCAGAGACCGAAAGACATGCAGTGCATTTTTGCAAGAGCTTGGGGTGACAGCTCATGTTGATGATCCTATTGAGATATCTATCAATAATATGACCTCTATGCAATTTGTTCAAGCCCCAAGTTTTATGATAGAGTCAAGCATGTAAAGAAAAAATATCACTACATTAGAAGACAAGTTAGGGATAGAGAAATGATCCTAAAATACATTCCTAGTAACTAGATGGTGGCTGATCTGTTAACTAAGCCACTGAGTAGGAATGCATTGGAGACTTATATTGGACGTATGAGATTATGAAGAGTTTGAGTCCCTTAGTTGGATCATTAGTTTGGATATTCATGTTTATTTTGTTGATGAATATTTGTTATCTAATTATAGTTTTATATATGATATGACATATTTTGAGTATATTGTTAGAATTAAAACTATTATTGTAGCATATGTTCTTGAATGTCACCTGGCTTGGGTTGGTCCACTCACACGGACGATCGCCCACACACCAAATGGTTGTAGAATGAGACAGCTTACACTTAGATTTATGTTGTTGGTATAAGTGCCTTAATACATGAGGGATATTCAAGGAGGTTATTATCGTCTTAGTGAGTCTAAGATGAGACTTCTTAAGAAGTCAACTATGGATCTATCTTAATCGATAGCAAACCTGTTAGAAGCCGGATGTGGGCACTCATGAGTTGAGTAGCTCAGGTTAGTACCTTTGTGGTAACTAGACCGACATCCATATGATATTTATGTGTGTGACATCTCCTGATTAGTGGGATCTCCATCATGCGCTTATATTTGACCGCCATAGTGGAGTGACATAATAGTTATCTTTCTATCACTGTGTGAAACCCTATTATCTTATGCCTTTGGATCTAGAGTCATTTTATGAAGTTAAGATTCGATTTCACTACTTTATCATATCATCCAATTGGCCAGTGCGAGCAGCTATGCGGACCATATCTAGAAAAGTGGTTGGATAAAAAATGAATTATTTCAGATTTTAGAGAAGATAATTTAGATCACATCACGTAAGTTTTGTATCTCATAGTCTGGACAGTTATCCTATGTGTGATGATCATGAGTGCAAAAGCTTAGAATGATGGTCAAATGCTGTTCAGAGTTATTTTTGAGGGTTTACAAGTATTTGATTAATGTGACATAGATTATCTAACGCATAGACGATATTAATTGCCTTCATTTTTTTTATAACTAGTACTATGTCAGTCTAGGTGGTTGCTTGATATGGTATGACCATTCTTTATCATCAAGGTCACACACCTTAATACCCTATATAAAAAGATGAGTTTGTATGTATATAGGAGATGTATTATCCCATACGTCCGAGTTGGAGATTGTTAACCTTGGTATAGAATATCAATACACCCACATAGGATAAGTGTTCACATATTGATATTAGAATTAATTAATTAATTATTAAGCATTCTAGTCATATCCTAAGTAGATTCTATTGACTCACTGTTATCCTAAGTGGAGGTTGAGAATTTCAGATAACAACTCCTAACTATAAAGATCGTGTGAAAATGAGATTATGGTATGTGCCTCTATAAATAGATGATCATATATCATACCAGACGGAGAGATAACTACTTACACATAATATTCTCTAATTTATATTTTCTCTCTTTCTCTGGCAACCACCAAAAAGGGCCTTGGGCATCTAAGGTATGGATACCATAAGGGAACTCTGGTAGCCCTCTTTCCAAATTTGGAGTATGTTCAATGATTGTACAAGGCTGTAGTTCTTGGAGTGCAAGACATAAGGGTCATCAAATGAGTCCAAATATAATTGCTTCCACTTGTTTTGGGATAAAAAAATGCTTAAGATATATATTCTAACCTAATTTCTAACAATAAGATCTATCAGAATTCCCAAAACTTTTAGGGCCCATTCTTTTGCAGGTAAATATCATCAAAAAGTGTTAGATATATATGCCCTAGAAGCCAGAATTACTGACACTTGTAATACACTTCTAGGGGTAAAATTATAATTTTGACTATAATCAATAAAAGGATTATTTTCTATCACATATGTGTATTTAGTGTCTGTGATACATCCTTTGAGTTAATGATAATAATAATTCATATTTTTAAGAGTTGAAAATTTAAGACATGAATAATCATTATTAACTCATAAAATGCTCCCGACCATAGAATCATCACGAGGATGGTGATTGATCCAAAAGATTTGTGTACAATCGCTTCTCTTTAGTAGATGAGTCTTGAGTCTATGGTGTGGAGACACCGGAGTGAGAGTACAGATACTCGTTAGAGAATGAGGGCACTGAGCGTGACCACCTCGAGTAGTCATTAGGAAGTCTACCTTCTCGTCAATGACTGACTCGATGCTGTAGTGGTGTGTCTGGTTCTTTGATCTGAGGTGCATCGACAGTTCACCTTGAGGGTGTTATAGTTTGACTACACCATTACTCGATCTCCTAGCCATATGAAATCCTGAGATGTATGTTGGCTATAGCATGTTCATTATAGAAATTGGATTAGCATCAAGATGGAATCTATCTACCTCGGTAGTAGAGAAGCAGCCCTATGATGATCATGAGAATCAAGTCCAGAAGCCCATGGCCATGAAAAAGTGAAATAATAGAAAGAGTTTCTATTTAGATTTTCATATCGAACTTGAATCGAATGATTACATCATATGACAGAAACTAGGGTTTGACGAGTTCACCTTAACCCTAATCTGATCAAAGCTCAAGATAGAAGAACTTAATCACACAGGTAGCTGCACCAAGAGGTTCACATTCAGCTCTGATGGGTTGCCACCATATACTGCTAGGTGTCACTGGTGGATTTTGAGAGCAATTAGAATGATTTAGATGATCGATCATTCTAGCTATTCGAATCAGAAGAGTTCTGATCCATCGAAAGGAGTTTCGATGATGTCGATGATAGAGATCATGACATATCCCATTACCATACAGAACTGAACCTAACTGGGTCACACAAATAAGGATTTAAATCTGGTGATCATCAATTGAACTAATCTAGTTCAATTGATCTGAATGAGATTCAATTAGGTTCAAAAAAATCGTGCTAGCACTCGATTGAACCTAACGTTCTTCTTTTACTATCATAAATAGTTATCCTTACTGAGCCAAAGGAGTTTGTGCTCATTCAGAGGCCTTCACCTGGTCTGATTGGAGCCTGTCCAGGTCAGAAAAGGGTTGTCTTATTTTGTAAGACAATACCTGCCATTTTTGGTCACCTGCCATTTCTCGTCCTTTGACTTTGGTCAAAAGTTGACCTTTGACTGATCAAATGTTGACCATTGATACTTTGACTTCTGTCCATGTGTCACGCACCTATTGGAGAGCTGGTGGGGGCTTCTCTTCCTGCTAGAACCTAGCAAGAAGAAGGGTGCACGCCACCCTTGGCGTGCGCCTAAGCTGGAGACGCCCAGAAGTTCCTATTGGATAGGAACTCCATCTTCTTTTTGGATTTCGATTAGACTTCTCCTAAGAACCAAGTTTGACTGATCTTAGGTGCCATCTAAGGAAGAATTCAGGAGACTCTATTTTCATCAATCAGATTTAGATCTGATTTTACAAAGGGTTGTGATTGGTTGGGAAGAAGAGGAGTTGGATCACGCTTAGTCTATAAATAAGACCCTACGCCCAACTCAAAGAGTATTGAAAAATCTCACACCCCAAGGCTGCCTCCCTCCTCCTCCATGCCAAAAGCATCTTCTCCCTCTCCTCTCCATGTCCAAAAGGAGTTCGGCCAAGGCTCGTTCATTGAAAAGTTTGGTCAGTTGAAGGAGTTCGACTGGGCTCAACCGTTGGAAAGTTCGATTGGTTGAAGGAGTTCGGCTAAGGCTCGACCGTTGGAGCTTTTCCATGACTGTTGGTTGCATTAGGCTGATCATCAGACTGGACTTCGATAGGAGCGGGGTTTATCCCCAACAATAGTCCCCCCACTCTCGAGTTTGAAATTTGAAGAAAGGTAGTGCAGAAGAGACGACTGCCGAAGTCCTCTTCAGAGCTCTGTGCTAGTTCAAGTTGAAGCTCAGGGGAGATCTCATCTTCAGCCAAAGTTGAAGTTGAAGTTGAGGCTCGGAGAGATCTTATCTCCTACGATCGAGGTTGAAGCTCGGAGGAGATCTCTACAGTTGAGGTTGAAGCTTGAGGAAGATCATATCTCCTGCAGTTGAGGTTGAAACTCCGAGGAGATCTTATTTTCTATAGCCGAGGTTGAGGATTGAGCTCCTCGAAAAAGATCTTATCTCCTCCAGTCGATGTTGAAGGTTGAGCTCCTTGGAGAAGATCTTATCTTCTACAATCGAGGTTGGCTCGGGGGGAGATCTTATCTCTTGCAGTCGAGGTTGAAGGTTGAGCTCCTCGGGAGAGATCTTATCTCCTACAGCCAAGGTTGAAGGTTGAGCTCCTTGGAGGAGATCTTATCTTCCGCAGTTGAGGTTGGCCCGGTCGCTTAGGAGAGATCTTATCTCTAGCCGAGGTTGACTCGGACGCTCGGAGGAGATCTTATCTCCTACAGTCGAGGTTGGCTCGGAAGAGATCTTATCTCCTACAACCGAAGTTGAAGCTCGGGGGAGATCTTATCTCCTGCGGTCAAGGTTGAAGCTCGGAGGAGATCTTATCTCCTGCAGTTGAGGTTGAAGCTCGAAGGAGATCTTATCTCCTGCAGTCGAGGTTGGCTCGGGGGAGATCTTATCTCCTGCAGTCGAGGTTGAAGCTCAAGGAAGATCTTATCTCCTACAGTCGAGGTTGAAACTTGGAGGAGATCTTATCTCCTGCAGCCGAGGTTGGAGGACTTCGACTCGCTCATGCTAGGACGAGGTTCTCCTCATGTTCCTAACACGGCCACTATTGACTGCTTCTTTTCTTTCATCACATAGTTTTTGCACCAAGAAATAATATTATTGAAATGAAAGAATTTTATCGAAGGAAAGTTACTGGCAGCACGTCCCTGGATTTTCTATGTTTTAGGATCGTGGGGACATTGTTCCTCCAAGTTTTCTCGGGCGGTAAGTTTTGGATCGGACGACCTCCTCTATCTCATGCTGGCCTTCTCAATTTGAAGCAAGCTTCTCTTGACTTTGACGTTGGAAGATGACAGCTTACCGAAGTATTAAGCCCATAAAGATAGCGTCGATGATGCCGGGAGGCGGTCGATCTCCTTATTGTTCCTCCCATATTGATGGTTCTAGCTTCTGAGGGAGGACTTCTTCGCATCCTTCTATCGGAGCTTTCTTGATGACGAGTTTGAGGAGAAGTTCGACCTCGCTTGTGCTCGGGGGGAGCCCGTGAGCACCGTCGAACTTCATTCTGCCCTTCTGTGAAGCCTTCTGAGGGAGAACTTTATGCCCTTTTGTCGGAGCTTCCTTGATGACAAGCTCGAGGAGAAGTTTGGGCTCGCTTGCGCTCGGGAGGAATCCATGAGCGCGGTCGAACTTCACTCGCCCCTCCATTGATGGTGGATCTACTACACTCATTTGCCTGCCACTCTCCTATGATTTCTTTATTCTTCAACTTGAAGGCTTCTTCCGTGCGGGCATATCTCCCAGCCCGGGCTAGCAGGTCGGCAAAGTCTCTGGGGTACCTCTTCTCTAAGAAAAATAGTAAATCATTCTTCTGAAGACCGCTCTTGAGTGCGGCCATCGCAACAGACTGATCCAGATCCCGGACCTCCAATGCCGCAGCGTTAAATCGGGTAACATAAATTCGGACGGATTCTCCCTCCTTCTACTTAACATTTATCAGAGAATTCGAATTTCGATATGGACGTCAGCTGCTGACGAAGTGTGTCACGAACTGATAGCTCATCTGATCAAATAAGATCGTACCTGGCTTCAATATCGAGTATCAGTTTTTCGCTGCTCTCATTAAGATAGATGGAAAAGCTCGGCATAATATGGCATCTGATGCACCATAGAGTAGCATCATGGTTCGAAAGGCCTCTAGATGATCAACCGGATCAAAGGTTCCATTGTAGCTTTCAAATTAAGGGAGCTCAAAGTTCGACGGGATGGGTTCTTGCATAATTCAAAGAGAGAAAAGAGGATCAGTGCGGACGTCGTCAAGGTGAGCCAGAGCGATGTGGTCGAGCTCCTCAATCCACCAACCCATCTTCCGCAGTTTGTGATTGAGGACGTCATCTCGGTCGCAGACCTTGGAGGGCTTCCAACTATAGATGGAGAAGGTCTCCTACAGAGGAGAATCATGATCCAAACTTGGATCCTCTGCTCTCTATTTTTTTTTTCGATGGTGACGTGCATGCCAGCCCATATGCTCTTCTTTGGGATCAATTTTCGACATCCTGATGGTGGATTTTCAGGCAAAGTCGCTGTTGAGGGCTGCCGCATGGCCTGCACCATCTCGGTGAGGCTCTGAATCTGCTGCATCAGTAGGTTAAACTGCTTCGGATCTACCATGACCGTCGATGGATGTGGAGGTTGAAGTACCGATGATGGAGTAGGAGTGGATGGATCTGGCTCAGATCTGATGGTAGACGCGGTAGATCTTTGGATAGTCGCCTTCTCTTGAGGCATTTCTTGGGATTGAGGAAGATGATGGAGATGAATCTTGGAGAAGAAGGTCAGTAGGATCGACTAAGCACTTCTTTAAGAACAAAGGTACCTCAGAGACAGAGGTCCTTCCTCTAGCATCAATTTTGTTGGTGCAGAATTTGGTCAACGTTCGGATGAGCTGGAGTAGAGAAGGATGAAGTCACCGTCGGTAATCTACAAAACAAAGTTTTGTTTGAAGTCGATGGTGGTAGCTCCGATAGGATCCTTCGACGATTAAGTCAGCTCTTCTAGCCAACAGAAATGGAGTACTCAAGAATGAGTTCGATAGAGTTTTAGAGAGGAGAGCTTAGAGCTTAGCAAAAGCATATCTGGAGGGTTCCTTTTTATAGGCAGAGCTTGTAGTGAATTGATGGTGACAGCTGTAGCTGCCTGATAGCGGGCCGCTCGAGGTCTGACGGAGTCAGTCACGGAGGGAGGAGTCATCTATAGTGCTGCTTGCAATAGATTGATGGTAACTGTTCGTCGAGATTTAATAGTCGTAGCTCTGAGAAAGCAGGCGTTTGGTTGGTGAACTTCGGCATATATCAATTTCAGAGGAATTTGGACTCTTGAAGGAAATACGTCTAGTGGGGATTATCCGAGAGTAATCCACTGGAGAAATTCAACTGAAGAAGAAGTCCAGAATGAGTTCGACTCCCGTAGGCATCTGACTAGAGGGGTGTGGAGGGAGTTTGGCTCTTATGAGAGTCCGACTGAAGAAGTACGGAGGGAGTTCGACTTCCGTAGGCATCCGACTGGAGGAGCATGGAAGGAGTTTGACTCTCGTAGGCATTCGACTAGAGGAGCATAGTGGGAGTTTGGCTCTCGTGGACGTCCGACTGGAGCTCGACCGCTGAGAAGTTCGACTGAAGCTCGGCCACTGAGAAGTTTGATTTTTGGAGGGGATTCAGCTAAGACTCGACCACTGAAAAGTTTGGAAGGGGCTTAACCACCGAGGAGTTTGGCTGATTGAAGGAGTTCGGCTAAGACTCGTCCGCTGGAGAGTTCAGTCGATTGAAGGAGTTCGGTTGGGCTCGACCGCTAGAGAGTTCGATCGATTGAAGGAGTTCGATTAAGGCTCGACCACTGGAGCTCTTTCGTTGCTGCTGGTTGCATTAAGCTGATCATTAGACTGGACTTTGGCAGGAGCGGGATCTATCCCCAACAAAAATCAAGGGGGAAGCCTTAGATTTATCGAAGAAATCCTTGAAGTAAGAAGAGAAACCCTTCATGATTTGATTGTAGTCATAGATAGTTTGATCATTCCAAGTGAGATGGGAGATCCTAGGGATGTAATTAAGTCGAGTAACTGGAAGCTCGAGCTTAACTCGACTCAAAATGCTCGGCCTCAAAACTTGGCTCGAGCTCAACTGAGCCTAAATATCCAAAGCTCGAACTCGGCTCGATGAAAAATAGGCAAAACTTGAGATTAACTTGACTCGACTCGAATATGAACCAAGCCATACTCGAGCTCCAAAATCGAGCCTTATCTTATTAATAATATATATTAATATATATTATAAATAATAATAATAATATATATATAAGCAGGCTCATGAGCTTTCGAGCTCCAGTATTCTACTATTCAAGCTCGACTCGAAAAGCTACTCGAGCTCGACATGAACTCGATAATAATCGAGTCAAGTTGAGCTCGAGTAGCTCACGTGTAGCTCGACTCGTTTGTAGCCCTACGAGATCCAATTTGTTTCTTGTGTGATAGCTAGCAATCTTAAGGAAGAAGTGAATGTTATTATCATCCTCTTTCGACCATTTAACTTTGGTATGTTATTTCAAGTAAACCTTCTCATCTTTATAGCTTTGAAGTAATTTTTGTCTACTAGCATAGAGCTATCAATGGGTCGGGTTCAGACCCAAGATCTATAGGTACTTATCAGATGGGTCTGGATCTGGTACTAGTATTGGATCCATTTATCCAAACCTAGATCCAAATCCGATAAACTATGATATAAACAGATAGGATCTAGATATTTAGTATCCAGACCCGATAGACTCGAGATCCAAATTATATATAATATAATATAATAATATTATATATATAAATATTAAAAATATTTTAAGCTGTTAGATCAGAGATCCAACGGTCTAAAATCTCTCAAGAAAAAAAGTTCTAATGAAATCCCTCTCTTCCTCTCTTAGTTTTCCTCTCTTCCTCTCTATCTCTCAACTCGATCGACGGTGTCTCTCCCTGACTCCCTCCCCTCCTCCCCACCTCTTCCTCTTCTCCATGAGATCCATCGCCAATGGGCTACGGTCGGATCCCAACTCACCTGTGCCCCCTCCCCTCTCTCCCTCTCCGTCTCTCGACTCGCACCCCCTCCCCTCTCTCCTCTCTCCCTTTCTATCTCTCGACTTGACCAATGGCCGTGCCCCCTCCCCTCTCTCCCTCTCTCCCTCTTTGTCTCTCAAGTCCCTCCCCTCTCTCCTCTCTCTCTCTATCTCTCGACTCGATCGGCAGCCGCGCCTCCTTTCCTCGCTCCCTCTCTATCTCTCAACTTGACCGATGGCGCCTCTTCCTGACTCCCTCCCTTCCTTCATGTCTCTCCCTCTCTATCGTGATATCCATTGCTAGCGGGCCACGACTGAATCCTAACTCACCCGCGCCCCCTCCCCTCTCTCCCTCTCTCAGTCTCTCAATCGGCGGTAGCATCTCGCTCGCGCCCCCTCCCTCTGCGGATCCGTCGAGATCCATCGCCTGCATTTTTTTCAGATAAGCATCGGTCCTGGAACCAGATCCAGATATCTGAGATCCATTAGGGTCCAGATCTAATATTTCAAGGCTAGATCCGTCGGGTATTCGAGTCGGAATCCGATAACAGTAATTAAAATCGAGTTCAGATCTGGATATTCAGGTTTCGATCCAAATCCGATCTATTGACAGATCTATACTAGCATTGCATAATTATAGGTTACTAGAAGAAGGGTAGATTCCTCCAAATGATCTAAGATCTGGATATTTTGTAAGAGATCAAATTTTTCATTTAAGATGGTTCTCTTAACTCAACACTCCAAATATTAAGAGCTTTTCTCGTATTATGAAGCTTCGAAACCAGAGATTTAATAGCATCATTGGTAAACATAAGAGAATTCTAGGCATTCAAAACCACCTCATGAATTGAATCTTGTGAGAGCCAACTATGCTCAAAACATAAGATTTTCTCTCTCTTCAGTAGTTCAAGATAAGAGAGCAGAATCGGAGGAGTATGATTTGAACATGGTTTTGGAAGTGCAACTTGAATAGATGTGGGGTATAAAGAGTCCCATTTGGTAGAGAGGAGGAAGGGATTAAACTTTGCTAGTGTAGGTGGGTCCCTATGATTGCTCCAAGTGAAGGTTTGACCTTTTAGCAAAAAGTCAATCAAATGAAGAGAGCTGATGAGTTGAGAGATGGCAAGAGTGACCTTTCTTGGTTAAGAATTGTCATTTCACTCAAAACATTTGTAAGTATCATTCAAATCACCACCCACCACCCAGGGTCCTGAGATGGCTCTCCTAATATCTCTTAGTTCACCCCAAAAGTTAAATTTAGAATCCAAATCTGTGGGACCATATATGACGGTGAAAGTCCAAGAAGGAGAGAGAAGGTGATTATTCCAATTAGCTGTGATAGAGTATTTACATACTTTCTTTTTGAGCAGAGATAGTCTACTGGAGTTCCATCCTAGAGAATTCCTCCTACAGACCCTCTAGCATTTATAGAGATCCATGAGTTGATATGACCTCCTGAAAGAGATTTGAAGAGAGATGGAGAAGGAGAGTTAAATTTTGATTCTCGGAGCCCGGCCTTGGAGGATAGGAGAAAGCCTATGCTATTTTGATGGACCAACTATGGTGAAATAGAGAAGGAAAAAAATGGAAGATATTAATATATAGACTCCATGCAAGGATGCTTGAAGGACCTCTTTCCTATTAGGGAAGGAAATAAGTTAATGATTCTTCCTTTATGGGAACGAGAATTCCCACTAGAATTAATGACTTCCCGATGTTTGAGGAGTTGCACAAAGTAGATAAGACAATCATTTAAAGTGGAGATCTGAATAATACCTGAATGGAATGGAGAGCTTCAAAAAGACATATCCTGCAGAAAAATGGAGTTTCCTCGGGTCTTCCATAGAAGTTAATCTTGGAACCAGGGGAGAAAAATAAGCAAGTGTTAACGATACGTCCACATGAGATAAGTATTTACATATAGATATTAAAATTAATTAATTATTAAAAATCTTAATCATATTTATTGATGCAGAAATTGATCATCGTCGAAGGTCACTGGAGTCGAGGCCGCTGAGGTCGCCGTCGGGGACCTGCAAAACAGAGTCTCGTCCAGAGCCGATGGGGGTGGCTCCGGCAGGACCCTCCAACGCTCAAGTCAGCTCTGCTCAACAGGAATGGAGTGCTCGGGAATGAGTTTCGGAGCTTAGAGAAGAAGAGGAGAGCTTAGAGATCAGAGAGATTAAAATTAGCGTATCTGGGGGGTCCTTTTTTATAGTGAAGCTTGATGGTGACAACTACAGCCGCGTGCTGACAGGCCGCTCGAGGTTCGGCGGAGTCAGTCTCACAGGAAGGTGCCATGTACAGTGGATTGATGGTGACAGCCATCGCCGCCTGACAGTGGGTCGCTATCGCTTGCGATGGACTGATGGTGATGGCTGCAGAGCCAGCCGAATGAAGAGTTGGAGGCCCTCGTCATGTGCCCATTTTGGAGGAGTTCGGACTCCTAAAGAGGAAGCTTGGAAGGAGTTCGGCTCTCATTGGCGGCAGCTAAGACTCGACCGCTGGGGAGTTCGGTAGGAACTCGATCGGTGAGAAGTCTGGGCCGAAGAGAAAGCTTGGAGGAGAGTTGGGCTCTCGTACGCATCTGGCTGGAGGAGTGTAGCTAAGGTTCGGCTGCTGAGAGTTCGGAATGAGCTCGGTCGCTGGAAGTTCGGCCGAGGGACGATCGCTGAGAAGTTCGGCCGCTGAGAGGTCCGAAGAAGCTCGGTCGGATGGATAGTTCGGCCGGCTGTAAGGGTTCGGTTAAGACCCATCTGCTGGGCGTCCAAGGAGCTTGGCCGACTGAAGGGATGGCCGCTTGGGGAGTTCGGCCGAGAGACGACCGCTGAGGAGTTCGGACGCTAGGAGATTTCGTTAAATCCCGGCCGCTTGGAGTCCAAGGAGCTCGGTTGCTAAGTAGCTTGATCGATTGTAGGAGTTCGGCTAAGACCCGTCCGTCGAAGCTTTTCCGTGGCTACATGTTGCATTAGGCCGAGCGTCGAGCTAGACTTCGGCGGGAGCAGGATTTATCCCCAACACTAGCCCCCCCACTCCCGAGTTTGAAAATCGAAGGAAGGGAGTGCAGAAAAGGCGACTGCCGAAGTCTTCCTCTGAGCTCTGTGCTGGTCTAGGTCGAAGCTCGGGGGGGATATCGCCTCCAGCTGAAGTTGATATCGAAGTTGAAGCCCGAGAAAGATCCCATCTCCAGCTGAGGTTGAGGGGGGGCTTCGTCCGCTACGATCGAAGCCAGAGGTTGCGCTCCTCAGGGGCGATATTATCTCCTACAGCTGAGGTCGATGCGGGCGCTTGGGAGAGATCTGATCTCAGGATGAGGCTATCTCCGATCTTATCTCTGGCCGAGGTGGTAGTTGAAGCTCTCCAGTCGAGGTTGACATGGTTGCTTTCTCTAGCCGAGGTCAAAGATGAAGCTCTCCAGCTGAGGTTAACACGATTGCTTTCCCTAGCCGAGATTGTATCGGGCACCCGAGGGAGATCTCATCTCCTACGGTCGAGCTTTCCTCGGGGAGATCTTATCTATGGCCGAGGTTGTCCATGATCACTCGGGAGAGATCTTATCTCTAGCCGAGGTTGCCTCGGAGGAGATCTTATCTCCTGCGACTGAGGTTGAAGTGCACGTTCAGGAGAGATCTTATCTCCTGTGGCTGAGCTTCTAAGGCTTCTAACCTGCCTCCATTGGCACGAGGTCTCCCTCCAGTTCCCAACCGAGGTTGTTCACAGTCGCTCGGAAGAGATCTTATCTCTAGCCGAGGTTGATGCTCGCGTTAGGATGAGGTTCTCCTCCTGTTCCTAATGGGCCCACGATCGCTCGAGAGAGATCTTATCTCTAGCCGAGATTGACTCGATCGCTCGGGAGAGATCTTATCTCTAGCCGAGGTTGATCTCTAGCCGAGGTTATCAACGGTTGCTCGGGAGAGATCTTATCTCTAGCCGAGGTTGATGCTCGCGTTAGGATGAGGTTCTCCTCCTGTTTCCAACCGAGGTTGTTCACGGTCGCTCGGGAAGAGATCTTATCTCTAGCCGAGGTTGATGCTCGCGTTAGGACGAGGTTCTCCTCCTGTTCCTAATGGGCCCACGGTCGCTCGGAGAGAGATCTTATCTCTAGCCGAGGTTGTCAACGATCGCTCGGGAGAGATCTTATCTCTAGCCGAGGTTGTTGCTCGCGTTAGGACGAGATCCTCCTCCTGTTCCTAACCAAGGTTGAGGTTGACTCGGTCGCTTGGGAGAGATCTTATCTCTAATCGAGGTTGTTCACAATCACTTGGAAGAGATCTTATCTCTAGCCGAGGTTGTCAACGGTCGCTCGGGAGAGATCTTATCTCTAGCCGAGGTTGATGCTCGCGTTAGGACGAGGTCCTCCTCCTATTCCTCAATCGAGGTTGTTCACGGTCGCTCGGGAGAGATCTTATCTCTAATCGAGGTTGATGCTCGCATTAGGATGAGGTTCTCCTCCTATTCCTAACGGGCCCACGGTTGCTCGGAAGAGATCTTATCTCTAGCCGAGGTTGATGCTCGCGTTAGGATGAGGATCCTCCTCCTGTTCCTAACCGAGGTTGTTCACGGTCGCTCGGAAGAGATCTTATCTCTAGCCGAGGTTGTCAACGGTCGCTCGGAGAGATCTTATCTCTAGCCGAGGTTGACTCGATCGCTCGGGAGAGATCTTATCTCTAGCCGAGGTTGTTGCTCGCGTTAGGATGAGGTTCTTTTTCTATTCCTAACGGGCTGTGGGGGCACATAAGGGCCGCTGTCAGGGCCTCTCCTCCCATCTCGTCCTTTGTGAACGAGGCCTTCGCTCGGGAGAGATCTTATCTCTAGCCGAGGTTGTTGCTCGCGTTAGGATGAGGTTCTCTTCCTATTCTTAACGCAGCAATTATTGACTGCTTCTTCTCTATCATCGCATAGTTTTCGCATCCAGAAATAATATTATCGAAAGAAAAGAATTTTATTGAAAGGAAGTTACTAGCAGCGCATCCCCTTTCAAGGTCGTGGTAGCATTGTTCCTCCGCGTTTCTTCGGTAATAAGTCCCGGGGTGGACGACCTCCTCATACTGGCCTTCTCAATTTGGTGCAAGCTCTTATCGTTGGGAGACGATGAATCACTGATGCACCAAGCTCCTCCCAGGGGCAATGTGGATGATGCCGTAAGGTGGCCGACCTTCTTACGGTCATTGGCTACGGCAGCGCCGAGCTCCTTGCCATCTCTAGCTATGGCAGTGCTCTTGACCGATCTTTTCTGCTTCAGACTGGTGCCGGAGAAATTTACCCAGTCGCCCTTTTTTGATGGGCTCTTCAATCTCATCTTGGAGCTGAATGTATTCCTCAGTGGCGATAGTAGGGGCATTACTCACTTCGATCGCGCACGCTTGGGGAGGCCGTGGTCCTTTCGGTCTTGACAGTTGGTCAGAATTTGAGTTCGAGGAGCGTTGAGGGGGGCGCAGCCATGGAACCTTTCGGGAGGAAGGCTTCTTCGCGCCCCTCTATTGGGGCTTCCTCGATGGCGAGTTTGAAGAGTTTGGGCCTGCCTATTTTCGAAGGGGGTCTGCGAGCACGATCGAACTTCATTTCGTTTGAAAACTTGCGGTGCCACTTCGTCGGAGCTTCCTTGAAGTCATACTCGAGAGGGAGTCCTCGCTTGCCTTGGGGTGGTTGTGAGTTCGGCCGAACTTCATCTCATCTTGTATAAAATCTTTGTAGGGGCTTCCTCGGTGGCGTGGGAGATCGGCCTCACTTGCGCCGAACTTCATTCCGCGTGACGAGCTTCGAGGTGAAGTTCGGCCTCACTTATGTCGAACTTCATTTCGCTGACGAGCTTCGAGGCGGAGTTCGGCCTCACTTGCGTCGAACTTCATTCCGACCTCCTGGTGAAATCTTCTATGGGAGATCTTCTGCTCTCCGTTTCTCCTTCATAAGGATGATCGGTATGCCCAAATGCTCTTCCTCAAGGTCGGTTCCTCGCATCCTCATGATAGATTCGCTGACAAAGTCTTCGCCAGAGGTTATCGCACGGTCTGCATCATCTCAGTGGGGCCGCGAATCTGACCAGTAGGTTGAACCGCTCTACATCTATGGTGGCTTCGGGTGGTACCTGGGCTGCCGGAGCTGCAACGAAAGCAGATGTATCTGGCACGCAGGATGCCGATCACTGAGTCGAGGCTCTCCTGGAGGTATTTTCTCTTTGGGAGAGAAAAGAAAGATCTCCAAAGAGGGAAGAGAAGAGTCGCCGAGCACTCCTTTAAGAACAAGGGAACCTCGAAGGTTCGGCCCTCCTTCTAGCGCCATTCTATTGACGTAGAAACTGATCATCATCGGAGGTCGCTGAAGTCGAGGCCGCTGAGGTCGCCGTCGGAGACCTGCAAAATAGAGTCCCATCCGAAACTGGTGGGGGGTGGCTCCGGTAGGACCCTCCGACGCTCAAGTCAGCTCTGGCCAACAGGAATGGAGTGCTCGGGAATGAGTTCCGGAGCTTAGAGAAGAAGAGGAGAGCTTAGAGATCAGAGAGATTAAAATTAGCATATCTGGGGGGTCCTTTTTATAGTGGAGCTTGATGGTGATAATTGCAGTCGCATGCTGGCTGGCCGCTCGAGGTTCAATGGAGTCAGTCTCACGAAAAGGTGCTGTGTGCGACGGATTGATGGTGACAGCCATCGCCGTCTGACAGTGGGTCGCTATCGCTTGCGGCAGACTGATGGTGATGGCTGTAGAGCCAGCCGAATGAAGGATTGGAGGCCCTCGTCGTGTGCCCATTTTGGAGGAGTTCGGGCTTCTGAAGAGGAAGCTTGGAAGGAGTTCGGCTTCCATAGGCGACGGCTAAGGCTCGACCGCTGGGGAGTTCGGTAGGAACTCGATCAGTGAGAAGTCCGAACCGAAGAGGAAGCTTGGAGGAGAGTTGGGCTCTCGTACACATCTGGCTGAAGGAGTGTAGCTAAGGTTTGGCTGCTGAGAGTTCGGAATGAGCTCGGTCGCTGGAAGTTCGGCCGAGGGACGACCGCTGAGGAGTTCGACCGTTGAGAGGTCCGAAGGAGCTCGATCGGATGGGTAGTTCGGCCGGCTATAAGGATTCGGTTAAGACCCGTCTGCTGGGCGTCCAAGGAGCTCGACCGACTGAAGGGATGGCCGCTTGGAGAGTTCGGCCGAGAGACGACCGCTGAGGAGTTCGGGCGCTAGGGGATTCCGTTAAAGCCCGGCCGCTGGAGTCCAAGGAGCTCGGCCGCTAAGTAGTTCGGCCGACTGTAGGAGTTCGGCTAAGACCCGTCCGTCGAAGCTCTTCCATGGCTACAGGTTGCATTAGGCCAAGCGTCGAGCTAGACTTCGGTGGGAGCGGGATTTATCCCCAATAATATTCTAAGTAGATTCTATTGACTCAGTCTTATCCTAAGTGGAGGTTGAAAATTTTAGATAACTCTAACTACAAATATCATGTGGAAGTAGGATTATAGTATATGCCTCTATAAATAGATGATTATATATCATACCAAATGGAGAGATAACTACTTACACACAATATTCTCCTATTTATACTTTCTCTCTTCCTCCGGCAACCACAAAAAGGGCCTTGGGCATCTAAGGTATGGATACCATAAGAGGATTCTAGTAGCTCTTTTTCCATATTTGAAGTATGTTCAATGATTGTACAAGACTGTGGTTCTTGGAGTGCAAGATAAGAGGATTGTCAAACAAGTCCAAATACAATTGCTTCCACTTATTTTGGGATAAAAGATGCTTAAGAAATGCCTTCTGACCCAATTTCTAACAATGGTATCAGGGCCTACACAATCTTGTTTGCACGTTCGTGGTGGCTCTCCGACCTAGGATCATAATAAGCATGCTTGAACCGCCTAAATCGAGCCATATTGCATAATATGTTTAGTCCTTGTTAGAATATATTTTGATTATTATTTTATTGGTCCAACTAGATGAATTTGTTTCTCATATGATAATCTACATGCGTGCAAAATCTTATGCCCATTCGTTGAGCTGGTTAGAGAGAAATTGCTAACACAAATTCTATTTTGTGTATGAACTCGAGATTTTAGGTCTATTTTCGATGCATGTAATATTTGTTTTTCATTATAATATTAGTATTATATGAAACTAAGTTTTTTAAGTTTTTCAACGATATATTATATGCATGATTTAATTTAGTATTTTAAGAAATATCCCAAAGTTGATTACATAGAATAGTTTTTTTTTTTTTTTTTTTTTTTTTTTTTTTGCATATCAAACTACTGGAGGGGGGGGGCGGAGATGAACAGTGCATAATACTGTTCATCTCACTCGCACCGTATATGGTGGATGCTTTACCATCTAACAAAACGATGCCCAGTTCAATTTGATATCCAAACAAGATAAATAAAATAAATAAATAATAAAAATGCCGTGATGCAGATGCGCACCATTATTCCTTCACTGATTTAGAGAGGAAGGAGCGCTATTAGTTACTGTAGCATATAGGATTATAAATAAATCGAGCTGCTCGTAAGCTATTCGAGCTCAACTCGAGTTCAAGCTCGACTCGACTCGTTTATTATCGAGTTTGAGTCGAGCTCGAGTAGAAGAATATTCGACTAGAAAGCTCACGAACCTACTTGAATATATATATTTAATAATATTAATTTTATTTATAATATATATATTAATATATATTATTAATAAGATAAGGTTCGAATTCGAGCTTGAGTATGGTTCAGTTCATATTCGAGTCGAGTCAAGTCGATATCGAGCTTTGCCTATTTTTTATCGAGCCAAGTTCGAGTCTAAAATATTAAGACTCGACCAAGCTTGAGCTGAGTTTCGAACCCAAGTATTTTGAATCGAGTCGAGCTCGAGCTTCTAGTTACTAGATCAACCCAGTTCGATTATACTTTTAGTAGCATATGACACATGCTAAATAGTTTTGAAAATTTAAAAGTAGAGCCCCGGCATTGCAAGCGTCGTACCATTGATTACGTAAAGATTGGGCAAAGTAAATCACTGTGATTCAGCCATAGGTCGAGCCAAGGTTCTCAGAGGCTCTACTCTGATCTTTGTCTCTCACCAAAGTGATGAGAAATCAGTTAGAGCTTGAAGAGTTCATCCTTTTAGGTGCCGCATCTATGCGGTTGATGGCTCAGGAACTTTCCTGGGCCATCGAGACCCACTCACTTTGTCCCAAAAAAAAAAACCTTATTTTGGGCTATATCTTCTGGTAGCATGTGATAGGCGTGTGGTGGGCTCATTGGGCTTGATTTTTGGACTCAATGCGTCTAAAATTATGGCCCATAGCTCTATGTGATTAGTTTTGGATTTTGAATTTTATCAGAATTAGTTTTTGACTTAATTTTAATAATTATACTTAATATGTATTAATTATAAAAATTTATGAAAAATATTTTAAGGATTTCTATGATTAGGATTATTCTGTACTTATTTTGAGCATATTAGAATATCCTTAAATAATCTCTTATGCTTAAGTTTGCATGAAAATTGATTTGGTAAACATATAAATTGGTGCTATAATATAATTATTTATCAATTATTCATCTTATGTGTTCTAATTAAAATTAGCATCATTAGGGCTCTTTTGCGGGGCTACATTATGTGATGTTTGAGATGTATGGATTTGTTCCACAAGAATAATTGGATAAAAGTGTGAGATTATGCATAATAGGTGATAACTTTGAAGCCTAACGATCTATCAATTTCAAAATATATTGATTTGATATTTTAATTTTATTATTATTTATTTAAACATATGCACTGAATGTCTTTAATCTCCTATATTGTAGTGATATAGTCACTAGTTTCGTCACTGCTAATCTTGTAAAAACTGAGAAATTGGATGGTATTAATTATGCCACTTAAGAGATCTATGTCCAATACCTTTTGTAGATGAAGAAGGTATGGGATACTTTGCAGACTACCATGCTTCCACCGCAAGAGAATGATATTTTTCTTACATTCTAGAAGGCCTATGACAAGTGGCTCGAGAGAGACCGTCAATGCATTTCTTGCAATGCTTGTTAACATGCAAGTAACCTTATAGGCTAATTTGAGTCCTGCAAAATTGTGAAGAAAATATGAAAAAAGTTGAAAGTTACATTTAGACAAACATATGCACCAATGCTCCATGCTTTGTAACTAAAATTCCAGCAGTATGTTAAGAATCTGAAGTATAACATGGCTCAGCATCTTAGGAAAATGGGTTCTCTCATTCGAAAGACTTTCGACAGCAGGTGTCACCCTTATTGATGAGCAACAGGTGTTAAGGATAATCAGATCCTTGCCGGATCTTAAGTGGGCCCAAATGAAGCTTCTTTTGATGCATAGTGAGAATGTCAAGATTTTTAAGAACATCTTACTTCACTTGGAGTAGGAGGTGGAATGCAATGAGGCCAGCCGTATAGTAGCTTATGTGGCTCAGGCTGAAAAGCATGAGAGCTTCAGGCCTAGACAAAGAAAGCAAGGATCTAAGGCTAAGGGTCCTGCACCTAAGAAAGGATAGATCAAGAAGGTCAAGAGAGGCTCGCATGGAAAGAAAGATATATCTAAGCTTAAGTGCTATAACTGTCAGAGGAAAGAACATTTCGCTTGGGATTGTCTTGAGCTGAAGAAGGTAACCTCCTTTGCTAACTCTCCTTGTGCTTTGGTGTACTCACCTATATTAGCTGCATACTCACATCCTGGGTGGATTATTGATACAGGAGCAACGCAGCACATAAGTGTCGATAGGAAGGGATTCGTGGATTACCGTGGGGTGCCTACTAGGACACAACGTGTCACACTAGGGAATGACATTAGTAAAGAAGTCCTTGGAGTTGGATCGTACCATCTCAAGATGAAGAATGACAGAGACCTACTCCTGCAGGATATTTTATATGCTCAAAAAATTTGGTGTAATCTAGTTTCAGTAGCAGTATTATTAGGGCTAGGATATTTTTTTCATTTCAGTAGTAGTGGTGTAAATATTTATGATCAGGATATATTCTTAAGATCTAATTTCTTAGATAATGGATTCTTTAAACTATGTTTGGATATTTATAATCAGAATCCCTCTTTTGCTTTAATTTTTCATCTTCTTCTATTGATGATTATGATATGTAGCATAAGAAATTAGGCCATATAGGCCAAGATAGGATGGCCAGGCTAACTAGAGAAGGTCTATTAGGATCTCTTAACAAAATAAGATTTACTGTATGTGAGCTTTGCTTAGCCAACAAAGCTAAGAGAAAGTCTTTTGGTAAGGCTATTCGATCATCTCATCCATTGAAGTTAGTGCACTCCGACATATGCGATTCGATGAATATGAGGGCACATCATGGTGCTACTTATTTCCTCATGTTTATAGATGATTACTCATATTTTGGTTATATGTACATAATCTCCCATAAGTCAAAAGCATTATATTACTTCAAATGCTTTGTGGCAGAGATGAAGAATCAGATGGAGAGAAAAAATTCTCTGGACTGATAAGGGTCGTGAGTATCTGTCTGATCAATTCAGAGGTCTGTGTGAAGAAAAGTATATAGTATGACACTAATGATTCAAGGTATTCCACAATAGAATGGTGTTGCGAAACTTTAGAATCAAACTTTGCTAGAAATGTTTAGATTCATGATGATGCAGACAAATCTTCATATTAGTTTCTGAAGAGATGCACTGTTAATTGCTATCTATATCTTTAACCGAGTTCCAAGCAAGTACATACCCTATATCCTCTTTGAGTTGCGGACTAGTAAAAGTCCAAATCTAGATCACTTGCATCCTTAGGGATCACAGCTCCTCCTACAAGTATGGTAAACTTGGATCAAGGGTTAGCAAGAAATGATACGTTATGTATGTTTATTAGATATCCTGAGGTTTCCAAAGGATACGTTATGTATGGTGAACACCCAAATGGAGGAATGATTGAGATAGACTCTTGGGATATAAAGTTTCTTGAGGATGAGTTCCCAAGAATTAGTGAGGTTGATAAAGACTTCCAATTGTATGAGTTACAAGAAGAAGCACCTTGGATGATTAGTAGGTGCATGCATTCCTAAATAGTGGGAGCACTGCTTAGTGGAAGCGAACCCCTAGACACTAGTTCAGAGGCTCAACCAGTTAGATGGAGCCAATGTGAGAATATTCCTCGATGTCATTTTGATAAAGTTGAGGGAAGAGCTCTTCATGTGTGTTGTGTTGCATGTAGATGAGCCAGCTTCTTATGAAGAAACACTTGCCTTGCCTAACCTGAGATCAATGGTTGGCCACAATGAAGGAAGAGATGGATTCCATGGCTAAGAATAGGGTGTAAGAGCTTCGTCGATCTTCCTCCTAAGCAAAAAGCGATCGGCAACAAGTGGGTCTTGAAGGTCAAGTGCAAGGTAGATGGGTCGATAGACAAGTTCAAGGCTCGATTAGTCGCATGAAGGGCTATACCCTAGAAGGAAAAGGGTATAGACTATGTGAAGACTTTCTCCCTTCCATAGTGAGGTTTGACTCCTATTCGCATAATTCTAGCCTATTGTAGCTCATTTAGATCTTGAGCTGCATCAGATGGATGTCAAGATTGCATTTCTCAATGGAGGAACTAGGTGAAGAGATTTATATGGATCAATGCATTGGCTTTGTTGCCATTGAAGGGCAAGAGTGCAAAGTGTGCCACCTTAAGCAATCCATTTATGGTCTTAAGCAATCATCTGGATAATGGTACCTATGGTTTCATGAAGCCATTACCTCCATAGGTATGTCCATGAGGCAAGAAAGACCATTGTGTGTATGTCAAGAAGACTAAGGAAGGATTTTTGATCCTAATCCTTTATAAGTAGATGATATCTTGTTAGATGGAAACAACTTGGAGATGATCAATGTTATTAAGGAATGGCTATCCTCCATCTTTGAGATGAAGGATTTTTGGAGAAGTGAGTTATGTGCTCGGGGTTAAGATATCAAGAGATCGCTTAAGAAGGCTCTTAAGTATGTCTCAAGAGATCTATGTGAATAAAGTTCTTGAGTACTTCCATATGCATAACTCAAAGTCTGTTGATACTCCAGTTAATAAGAGTTGCACCTTCAAGTCTTAGTCAAGTGCCCAAAGATAAAAGAAGAAAGAAAATTAATGGAAAATAAATCATATGCCAATGCCGTTGGAAGCCTGATGTATCTTATAAAATATATTCGCCCTGACATCTATTTCATCATTGGGCTTGCAAGCATATTCTAGAGTAACCCAGGTGAAGAACACTGAAAACTTATGAAAAAGGATCATGAGGTATCTTCATGGTACATGTGATTATATCCTCATATTTTAGGAGGGAGACATGAGACTGCCCGGTTACACTGATGCTGATTTTAGCAAAGATATCGATGATATGTGTCTCCACATCAGCATATGTTTTTATCCTTGGAGGAGATACCATCTCATGATGGAGTAAGAAATAGGATTGTGTTGTACAATCCACTATAAAGGATAAAGTATGTGGCTAGTTCAGAGACCGAAAGACATGCAACTTGGCTGAGTTTTTGCAAGAGCTTGGCGTGATAGCTCATGTTGATGATCCTGTTGAGATATCTATCAATAATATGACCCCTATGCAATTTGTTCAAGCCCCAAGTTTTATGATAGAGTCAAGCATATAAAGAAAAAATATCACTACATTAGAAGACAAGTTAGGGATAGAGAAATGATCCTAAAATACATTCCTAGTAACTAGATGGTGGCTGATCTGTTGACTAAAGCCACTCGGAGTAGGAATGCATTTGGAGACTTATATTAGACATATGAGATTACGAAGAGTTTGAGTCCCTTAGTTGGATCACTAGTTTGGACATTCATGTTTATTTTGTACTGATGAATATTTGTTATCTAATTATAGTTTTATATATGATATGGACACATTTTGAGTATGTTGTTAGAATTAAAACTATTATTGTACATATGTTCTTGAATGTCACCAAGCTTGGATCGGTCCACTCACATGGACGATCGCCCACACACCAAAGTGGTGTGTAGGATGAGATAGCTTATACCTTGGATTTATGTTGTTGGTGTAAGTGCCTTAGATACATGAGGGGATATTCAAGGAGGTTATTATCGTCTTAGTAAGTCTAAGATGAGACTTCTTAAGAAGTCAACTATGGATCTATCTTAATCCATAGTAAGCCTATTAGAAGCCGGATGTGGGCACTCATGAGTTGAGTAGCTTCAGGTTAGTACCTTTAGTGGTGACTAGACTAATATCCATATGGATGTTTATGAGTGTGATATCTTCTGATTAGTGGGATCTCCATCATGCGTACATCATACAACTTCATATTCGACCGCCATAGTGGAGTGACATAATAGTTCTCTCTTCTATCACTATGTGAGAACCCTATTATCTTATACCTTTGGATCTAGAGTCATTTTATGAAGTTGAGATTCAATTTTACTACTTTAGCATGTCATCCAATTGGCCAGCGTGAGCAGCTATGCGGACCATATCTAGAAAAGTGGTTGGACCAAAAGATGGATTATTTTAGATTCTAGGAAAGATAATTTAGATCACATCATGCAAGTTTTTGTATCTCATGGTATGGACAGTTATCCTACGTGTGATGATCATGAGTGCAAAAGCTTAGAATGATGGTCAAATATTGTTCAGAGTTATTTTCGAGGGTTTGAAAGTATTTGATTTATGTGACATAAATTATCTAAGGCATAGACGATATTGCCCTTCATTTTTTTTGCAGCGAGTACTATGTTCAGTCTTGGTGGTTGCTTGATATAGTACGATCATTCTTTATCATCAAGGTCGCATGCCTTAATGTCCTATATGAGTAAGATAAGTTTGTATGCATATGGAAGATGTATTATCCTATGTGTCTGAGTTGGAAGATTGTTAACGTTGGTATAGAATATCAATACATCCACATGGGATAAGTGTATAGATGTGGATATTAGAATTAATTAATTAATTATTAGGAATCCTAGTCACATCCTAAGTAGTGGATCCCTATTGACTCAAGTCTAATCCTAAGTGGAGGTTGAGGAATTTCAGATAACAACTCCTAACTATAAAGATCGTGTGAAAGTGAGATTATGGTATGTGCCTCTATAAATAGATGATCATATATCATACCAGACGGAGAGATAACTACTTACACATAATATTCTCCAAATTATATTTTCTCTCTTTCTTCAGCAACCACCAAAAAGGGCCTTGGGCATCTAAGGTATGGATACCATAAGGGAACTCTAGTAGCCCTCTTTCCAAATTTGGAGTATGTTCAATGATTGTACAAGGCTGCAGTTCTTGGAGTGCAAGACATAAGGGTCATCAAATGAGTCCAAATATAATTGCTTCCACTTGTTTTGGGATAAAAAAATGCTCAAGATATATATTCTAACCTGATTTCTAACAATAAGATCTATTAGAATTCTCAAAACTTTTAGGGCCCATTCTTTTGCAGATAAATATCATCAAAAAGTGTTAGATATATGTGCCCTAGAAGTCAGAATTGGCTGACATTTGTAATACACTTCTAGGGATAAAATTATAATTTTGACTATAATCAATAAAAGAATTATTTTCTATCACATATGTGTATTTAGTGTCTGTGATACATCCTTTGAGTTAATGATAATGATAATTCATATTTTTAAGAGTTGAAAATTTAAGACATGAATAATCATTATTAACTCATAAAATGCTCCCGACCATAGGATCATCACGAGGATGGTGATTGATCCGAAAGATTTGTGTACAATCGCTTCTCTTTAGTAGATGAGTCTTGAGTCTATGGTGTGGAGACACCGGAGTGAGAGTACAGATACTCGTTAGAGAATGAGGGCACTGAGCGTGACCACCTCGAGTAGTCATTAGGAAGTCTACCTTCTCGTCAATGACTGACTCGATGCTGCAGTAGTGTGTCTGGTTCTTTGACCTGAGATGCATCGGCAGTTCACCTTGAGGGTGTTATAGTTTGACTACACCATTACTCGATCTCCTAGCCATATGGAAATCCTGAGGTGTATGTTGGCTATAGCATGTTCATTGTAGGAATTGGATTAGCATCAAGATGGGAATCTATCTACCTCGGTGGTAGAGGAGTAGCCCTATGATGATCATGAGAATCAAGTCCAGAAAGTTCCATGGCCATGGCAGAGTGAAATAATAGAAAGAGTTTCTATTTAGATTTTCATATTGAACTTGAATCGAATGATTACATCATATGACAGAAATTAGGGTTTGACGAGTTCACCTTAACCCTAATCTATCGAAGGCTCAAGATAGAAGAACTTAATCACACAGGTACTGCACCAAGAGGTTCACATTCAGCTCTGATGGGTTGCCACCATATACTGCTAGGTGTCACTGGTGGATTTTGAGATTAATTAAAATGATTTAATGATCGATGATTCTAAGCTGGTTGAATCAGAAAGAATTCTGATCCATTGAAAGAGTTTCGATAATGTCGATAATAGAGATCGCGACATATCCATTACCATA
>QRFJ01000752.1:612975-752379 GCA_006176705.1 Cocos nucifera
GTTACATTTAGACAAACATATGCACCAATGCTCCATGCTTTGTAAACTAAAATTCCAGCAGTATGTTAAGAATCTGAAGTATAACATGGCTCAGCATCTTAGGAAAATGGGTTCTCTCATTCGAAAGACTTTCGACAGCAGGTGTCACCCTTATTGATGAGCAACAGGTGTTAAGGATAATCAGATCCTTGCCGGGATCTTAAGTGGGCCCAAATGAAGCTTCTTTTTGATGCATAGTGAGAATGTCAAGATTTTTAAGAACATCTTACTTCACTTGGAGTAGGAGGGAATGCAATGAGGCCAGCCGTATAGTAGCTTTATTGGCTCAGGCTGAAAAGCATGAGAGCTTCAGGCCTAGACAAAGAAAGCAAGGATCTAAGGCTAAGGGTCCTGCTAAGAAAGGATAGATCAAGAAGGTCAAGAGAGGCTCGCATGGAAAGAAAGATATATCTAAGCTTAAGTGCTATAACTGTCAGAGGAAAGAACATTTCGCTTGGGATTGTCTTGAGCTGAAGAAGGTAACCTCCTTTGCTAACTCTCCTTGTGCTTTGGTGTACTCACCTTATTAGCTGCATACTCACATCCTGGGTGGATTATTGATACAGGAGCAACGCAGCACATAAGTGTCGATAGGAAGGGATTCGTGGATTACCGTGGGGTGCCTACTAGGACACAACGTGTCACACTAGAATGACATTAGTAAAGAAGTCCTTGGAGTTGGATCGTACCATCTCAAGATGAGAATGACAGAGACCTACTCCTGCAGGATATTTTATATGTCAAAAAATTTGGTGTAATCTAGTTTCAGTAGCAGTATTATTAGGGCTAGGATATTTTTTCATTTCAGTAGTAGTGGTGTAAATATTTATGATCAGGATATATTCTTTAATTATTTCTTAGATAATGGATTCTTTAAACTATGTTTGGATATTTATAATCAGAATCCCTCTTTTGCTTTAATTTTTATCTTCTTCTATTGATGATATGATATGTAGCATAAGAAATTAGGCCATATAGGCCAAGATAGGATGGCCAGGCTAACTAGAGAAGGTCTATTAGGATCTCTTAACAAAATAAGATTTACTGATGTGAGCTTTGCTTAGCCAACAAAGCTAAGAGAAAGTCTTTTGGTAAGGCTATTCGATCATCTCATCCATTGAAGTTAGTGCACTCCGACATATGCGATTCATGAATATGAGGGCACATCATGGTGCTACTTATTTCCTCATGTTTATAGATGATTACTCATATTTTGGTTATATGTACATAATCTCCCATAAGTCAAAAGCATTATATTACTTCAAATGCTTTGTGGCAGAGATGAAGAATCAGATGGAGAGAAAAAATTCTCTGGACTGAAAGGGCGTGAGTATCTGTCTGATCAATTCAGAGGTCTGTGTGAAGAAAAGTATATAGTATGACACTAATGATTCAAGGTATTCCACAATAGAATGGTGTTGCGAAACTTTAGAATCAAACTTTGCTAGAAAATGTTTTTATTCATGATGATGCAGACAAATCTTCATATTAGTTTCTGAAGAGATGCACTGTTAATTGCTATCTATATCTTTTAACCGAGTTCCAAGCAAGTACATTACCCTATATCCTCTTTGAGTTGCGGACTAGTAAAAGTCCAATCTAGATCACTTGCATCCTTAGGGATCACAGCTCCTCCTACAAAGTATGGTAAACTTGGATCAAGGGTTAGCAAAAATGATACGTTATGTTTATTAGATATCCTGAGGTTTCCAAAGGATACGTTATGTATGGTGAACACCAAATGGAGGAATGATTGAGATAGACTCTTGGGATATAAAGTTTCTTGAGGATGAGTTCCCAAGAATTAGTGAGGTTGATAAAGACTTCCAATTGTATTAGTTACAAGAAGAAGCACCTTGATGATTAGTAGGTGCATGCATTCCTAAATAGTGGGAGCACTGCTTAGTGGAAGCGAACCCCTAGACACTAGTTCAGAGGCTCAACCAGTTAGATGGAGCCAATGTGAGAATATTCCTCGATGTCATTTTGATAAAGTTAAGGGAAGAGCTCTTATGTGTGTTGTGTTGCATGTAGATGAGCCACCTCTTATGAAGAAACACTTGCCTTGCCAACTGAGTTCAATGGGTTGGCCACAATGAAGGAAGAGATGGATTCCATGGCTAAGAATAGGGTGTAAGAGCTCGTCGATCTTCCTCCTAGCAAAAAGCGATCGGGCAACAAATGGGTCTTGAAGGTCAAGTGCAAGGTAGATGGGTCGATAGACAAATTCAAGGCTCAATTAGTCGCAAAGGGCTATATCTAGAAGGAAAATATAGACTATGTGAAGACTTTCTCCCTTGTAGTGAGGTTTGACTCTATTCACATAATTCTAGCTATTGTAGCTCATTTAGATCTTAAGTTGCATCAGATGGATGTCAAGATTGCATTTCTTAATGGAGAACTAGGTGAAGAGATTTATATGGATCAATGCATTGGCTTTGTTGCCAAAGGGCAAGAGTGCAGGTGCCACCTTAAGCAATCCATTTACGGTCTTAAGCAATCGTTTGGATAATGGCACCTAAAATTTCATGAAGCCATTACCTCCATAGGTATGTCCATGAGGCAAGAAAACCATTGTGTGTATGTCAAGAAGACTAAGGAAGGATTTTTGATCTAATCTTTATAAGTAGATGATATCTTGTTAGATGGAAACAACTTAGAGATGATCAATGTTATTAAGAAATGGCTATCCTCCATCTTTGAGATGAAGGATTTTTGGAAAGTGAGTTATGTGCTCGGGTTAAGATATCAAGAGATCGCTTAAGAAGGCTCTTAAGTTGTCTCAAGAGATCTACGTGAATAAAGTTCTTGAGTACTTCCATATGCATAACTCAAAGTCTGTTGATACTCCAGTTAATAAGAGTTGCACTTCAAGTCTTAGTCAGTGCCCAAAGAAAAGAAGAAAGAAAATTAATGGAAAATAAATCATATGCCAATGCCGTTGGAAGCCTGATGTATCTTATAAATATATTCGCCCTGACATCTATTTCATCATTGGGCTTGCAAGCATATTCTAGAGTAACCCAGGTGAAGAATACTGAAAACTTATAAAAAGGATCATGAGGTATCTTCATGGTACATGTGATTATATCCTCATATTTTAGGAGGGAGATATGAGACTGCCCGGTTACACTGATGCTAATTTTAGCAAAGATATCGATGATATTGTCTCCACATCAGCATATGTTTTTATCCTTGGAGGAGATACCATCTCATGATGGAGTAAGAAATAGGATTGTGTTGTATAATCCACTATAAAGATAAAGTATGTGGCTAGTTCAGAGACCGAAAGACATGCAGTGCTTTTTTGCAAGAGCTTGGCGTGATAGCTCATGTTGATGATCCTGTTGAGATATCTATCAATAATATGACCCCTATGCAATTTGTTCAAGCCCCAAGTTTTATGATAGAGTCAAGCATATAAAGAAAAAATATCACTACATTAGAAGATAAGTTAGGGATAGAGAAATGATCCTAAAATACATTCCTAGTAACTAGATGGTGGCTGATCTGTTAACTAAGCCACTGAGTAGGAATGCGTTGGAGACTTATATTGGACATATGAGATTACGAAGAGTTTGAGTCCCTTAGTTGGATCATTAGTTTGGATATTCATGTTTATTTTGTTGATGAATATTTGTTATCTAATTATAGTTTTATATATGATATGACATATTTTGAGTATATTGTTAGAATTAAAACTATTATTGTAACATATGTTCTTGAATGTCACCTGGCTTGGGTTGGTCCACTCACATGGACGATCGCCCACACACCAAATGGTTGTAGGATGAGATAGCTTATACTTAGATTTATGTTGTTGGTATAAGTGCCTTAATACATGAGGGATATTCAAGGAGGTTATTATCGTCTTAGTGAGTCTAAGATGAGACTTCTTAAGAAGTCAACTATGGATCTATCTTAATCCATAGCAAACCTGTTAGAAGCCGGATGTGGGCACTCATGAGTTGAGTAGCTCAGGTTAGTACCTTTATGGTAACTAGACTGACATCCATATGATATTTATGTGTGTGACATCTTCTGATTAGTGGGATCTCCATCATGCGCTTATATTCGACCGCCATAGTGGAGTGACATAATAGTTCTCTTTCTATCACTGCGTGAAACCCTATTATCTTATGTCTTTGGATCTAGAGTCATTTAATGAAGTTAAGATTCAATTTTACTACTTTATCATATCATCCAATTGGCCAGTGCGAGCAGCTATGCGGACCATATCTAGAAAAGTGGTTGGATAAAAAATGAATTATTTTAGATTTTAGAGAAGATAATTTAGATCACATCACGTAAGTTTTGTATCTCATAGTCTGGACGGTTATCCTATGTGTGATGATCATGAGTGCAAAAGCTTAGAATGATGGTCAAATGCTGTTCAGAGTTATTTTTGAGGGTTTATAAGTATTTGATTAATGTGACATAGATTATCTAACGCATAGACGATATTAATTGCCTTCATTTTTTATAACTAGTACTATGTCAGTCTAGGTGGTTGCTTGATATGGTATGACCAATCTTTATCATAAAGGTCACACACCTTAATACCCTATATAAAAAGATGAGTTTGTATGTATATAGGAGATGCATTATCCAATACGTCCGAGTTGGAGATTGTTAACCTTGGTATAGAATATCAATACACCCACATAGGATAAGTGTTCACATATAGATATTAGAATTAATTAATTAATTATTAAGCATTCTAGTCATATCCTAAGTAGATTCTATTGACTCAGTGTTATCCTAAGTGGAGGTTGAGAATTTTAGATAACAACTCCTAACTATAAAGATCGTGTGAAAGTGAGATTATGGTATGTGCCTCTATAAATAGATGATCATATATCATACCAGACGGAGAGATAACTACTTACACATAATATTCTCCAAATTATATTTTCTCTCTTTCTTCAGCAACCACCAAAAAGGGCCTTGGGCATCTAAGGTATGGATACCATAAGGGAACTCTAGTAGCCCTCTTTCCAAATTTGGAGTATGTTCAATTGTACAAGGCTGCAGTTCTTGGAAGACATAAGGGTCATCAAATGAGCCAAATATAATTGCTCCACTTTTTTGGGATAAAAAAATGCTCAAATATATATTCTAACCTATTTCTAACAAAAGATCTATTAGAATTCTCAAAACTTTAGGGCCCTTCTTTTGCAGATAAATATCATCAAAAAGTGTTAGATATATGTGCCCTAGAAGCCAGAATTGGCTGACACTTGTAATACACTTCTAGGGCAAAATTATAATTTTGACTATAATCAATAAAATGGGTTATTTTCTATCACATATGTGTATTTAGTGTCTGTGATACATCCTTTGAGTTAATGGTAATGATAATTCATATTTTCAAGAGTTGAAAATTTAAGACATGAATAATCATTATTAACTCATAAAATGCTCCCGACCATAGGATCATCACGAGGATGGTGATTGATCCGAAAAGGTTGGTGTACAATCGCTTCTCTTTAGTAGATGAGTCTTGAGTCTACGGTGTGGAGACACCGGAGCGAGAGTACAGGTACTCGTTAGAGAACGAGGGCACTGAGCGTGACCACCTCGAGTAGTCATTAGGAAGTCTACCTTCTCGTCAATGACTGACTCGATGCTGCAGTAGTGTGTCTGGTTCTTTGATCTGAGGTGCATCGGCAGTTCACCTTGAGGGTGTTATAGTTTGACTACACCATTACTCGATCTCCTAGCCATATGGAATCCTGAGGTGTATGTTGGCTATAGCATGTTCATTGTAGGAACTGGATGGCATCAAGATGGAATCTATCTACCTCGGTGGTAGAGGAGCAGCCCTATGATAATCATGAGAATCAAGTCCAGAAGCCCATGGCCATGGCAGAGTGAAATAATAGAAAGAGTTTCTATTTAGATTTTCACATTGGACTTCGAATCGAATGATTACATCATATGACAGAAACTAGGGTTTGACGAGTTCACCTTAACCCTAATCTGATCGGGGCTCAAGATAGAAGAACTTAATCACACAGGTAGCTGCACCAAGAGGTTCGCATTCAGCTCTGATGGGTTGCCACCATATACTGCTAGGTGTCACTGGTGGATTTTGGGAGCAATTAGAATGATTTAGATGATCGATCATTCTAGCTGTTCGAATCAGAAGAGTTCTGATCCATCGAAAGGAGTTTCGATGATGTCGATGATAGAGATCATGACATATCCCATTACCATACAGAACTGAACCTAACTGGTCACACAAAAAAAGGGTTTGAATTCTGGTGATCATCAATTGAACTGATCCAGTTCAATTGATCTGAATGAGATTCAATTAGGTTCAAGAAAATCGTGCTAGCACTCGATTGAACCTAACGTTCTTCTTTTACTATCATAAATAGTTGTCCTGACTGAGCCAAAGGAGTTTTGTGCTCAATTCAGAGGCCTTCACTTGGTCTGACTGGAGCTTGTCCAAGGTCAGAAAAGGATTGTCTTATTTTGTAAGACATTACTGCCATTTTTGGTCACCTGCCATTTCTCGTCCTTTGACTTTGGTCAAAAGTTGACCTTTGACTGGTCAAATGTTGACCATTGACACTTTGACTTTTGACCACATGTGTCATGCACCTATTGGAGAGCTGGGTGGGGCTTGTCCCCCTGCCAGAACCTGGCAAGAAAGAGGGGTGCACGCCACCCTTGGCGTGTGCCCAAGCTGGAGGCGCCAGGAGTCCCTTGTTGGATAGGGACTCCATCTCCTTTTTGGATTTTTGATTAGAGTTCTCCTAAGAATCAAGTTTGACTGGTCTTAGGTGCCCTCTAAGGAGGAATCCAAGGGACTCTATTTCCACCAATCAGATTTAGATCTGATTTCACAAAGGGTTGTGATTGGTTGGGAAGAAGAGGAGTTGGATCAGCTTAGTCTATAAATAAGACCCTGCGCCCAACTCAAAGAGAATTGAAAATCTCCATGCCCCAAGGCTGCCTCTCTCCTCCTTCCTCCATGCCAAAGCATCTTCTCCCTCTCCTCTCCATGTCCAAAAGTATTTTGGATTCTTGGTTGGTGCAATCAGATAAGAGAAAGGCGACTGAAAGCTAGAAGGCTGCGCTGCTGCAAAGGACAACTGCTGATCTTTCAAAAGTAGTTTTGAAGATCCTCCAGATCAGATCCAGATCTAATTTTTGGAGACATGATAGAGAAGAAGAGGATCTCTAGATCTAATCTGAGTGGATACCGGTAGAGGCCAGGCACTTGCGTGGCTAGATCCAGAACCTTCCGCTGCTTACAGGATCATCAACGGGTAATAGGATTACCCAAATCAAGGATAAATTAAATTTAAATTTAATTTATTTAATTTTATTTTTTATTATTAAATAATATAAAATTAGATCTAAAATATTTTAGATCTAATTAAGATCAAAGAAAAATTTTTTAAAATATATCTCTTGATCTGATCAGATCTGAACGAACCTGGTCCGAAAAAATCAGGATTTTCCTTCAACTGGTATCAGAGCCAAGGTTCTAAAAGTATTTAGATCTAATTTTAAATTTATTTTAATTAAAAAAAAGTAATTTTAGATGTCACATGAGATGTGATCAGATCTAAAATCAAAAAAAATTAAAATTAAATAATTTGGATCTAAGATTAGAAAATATGCATGACTAGTTCTAAAATAGAATAGTTCTATAGAATAGTCTTGCATGTTTTTGATTTAATCTGATTAAATCATATTTTAGATCTATTTATTTACTATTTTTTGATATTATATTATAATTATTATAATAACATCTAAAAAATAGTAAATAAAAATTATTTAATTTTAAAACATCATATGAGATATGATTGATGCATGTCTAGACTAGTTGTAGAATAGTTCTACATAATTATCTAGATTAGAATTTATTTTGATTAGATCAATTTAAATCTAATTTTTTAGATTATTATGAGATAATTTAGATCTGAAAATATGCATGATTCGATACATGAGATGTATGCAAAATATGCCATGATTAGATCTAATTTGTATATGAGATATATGATATAGATCTAAAACTATTTTGTAGTATTGCATGTTCCTGATTAAGGCGTTCCTCTTGGCCGTCCGGTCATAAGAATGAAGAAAGGGTTTAAAGGCCCTCTCCTTCCATTCCGATGGGGTGTTCTTATGATGTGTAGGGTGCTGCGCATTCGTCCTTAATCAGAAACCCAAAACTTACTTTCTGCAAAACCCTAGATCCTGAAACCCTAGGATTTATTGTGCATATTTTTTTTTATGAACCCTACTTAATTAAGAATTAAGATTATGAAATATTAATTAGGTCTAAAATTGAGAATTTCAGATCTAAGACATATTCATAATACTGGGTTCGGGCTTGGGTAGCTCAATTAGGTCTAAGCGGTTGATCAAACTGAATCAAGAGTTGGTTAGATGGGATCAACAATGCTTAAATTGACCAGCCTAATAGGATTAAGTCTGGGTCAAGATCGAGTCACGATCAAGCAAGACCTAATTAGGCTCAGAGGTTAGAGTCTGGATTGTAGGCTAACCCAATTGGTTCTGGCTCAACAATTTGGTGTCTAAGGTAAGTTTGGCACATACGATCGACTAATTTTTAATTGGAAGCTACTCGATCTGAATGCATTCTTATACGAGTTAATGGCATATTCCTTCCACCGATCTCACTTACCTGGCCATATCTGTTGACATGGTTCTGATCTGAGGTGGTCAATAATCCGAGCTAACCCATGCCACTAGGTTAGTCATAATTGTTATGACTATGACAAGTCTAGTTTAATGAGATCTGAATCAATTCTTCCTAAGAAAAGATTAAGTCTGAGGTCTTCCACCATTGTAGATGTGCGGGCCCTTTTTCCGGGGTTGATTGTTCTCGACTGGATATAGTGGCTCAGTTGCACCGAAAAGATGCAACCATGTCTATTAGGCATTGGATGCTATGGGCTGGAGGATGAGTTGGGCTCAATATTTTGGATACGGTGAGAGACTCAATTAGAAATCCAGTCTGTGCAAATGGTGGGTCTGACTTAACTAAGGAGTGGATCAATATTCTGGATACGGTGAGATTCATGAATTAGAGACCAAGTTTGGGTGCACCATGATTAGAGAATCATTGAACAAGAGTTGTTCACTCATTGGCTAACCCATCACCAATAACTGTTAGGTGAGGTGATGAGTCAGTTGGTGAGACCACACCATCCACTAGAAATCATTAATCATGGAGATTTTTGCATCTCTACAGAGAAAGTGTAGGGATCCAAAAAAATAGTGAGAGCTAATTTATTTAAAAATAAAATTTTTAAATAAATTGATCAAGTCAAAATTACAGTATCTAACTAGAATCTTTGACTCTCTACAAGAAAATGTCTGCGTTCAACTCATTAGCACGTATCTTGGACACACATAGACTGATCGGATCCAATTATAAAGATTGGCTCAGGAACTATAAAATTGCTTTGAGTTCCGAGAAGTTAATCCATGTATTGGATCAGGATCCTCCAACCTTACCAGTCTGTCCATCCATTGAACAGAGAGCATCTCTGGAAAAATGGATAGACTAAGATAAAAAGGTCAGATATTACATGTTGGACTCGATGCTTGATGAGCTCCAGTGCCAACATGAAGATATCAGGACTGCTCGCCAAATGTTGGCTCACTTGTAGGAGATGTTTGGTGAACAGAGTCGCGCAGCCAAATATCAAGTCACGAAATAATTTTTTAAGGTTAAGATGCATGATGGGCAGTCAGTCCAAGATTACTATCTGATGATGATCATGATCCTACGCATCGATAATGGAGCAAGAGTTGCTGCAGTGGCGGTGGAAACATATCCTCTTCAATTATCATCTGGTTTAGACTTAGTTTTGAAAGACTGTTATTATGTGCCTGCAGCTAGCAGAAATTTGATTTCTATTTCATGCTTAGCACTAGAAGGCTATGTGATTACCTTCTTTAAGGGCCATTGTAACATTCTTTATGAAAGAAATAAAATTGCAAATGGTTTTCTTATTAACGATCTTTATCAGCTACATATTGATGTACCTGTTCTAACTATCGAGCAAAATGTGAATGCCAAATGACCTAGGGATAGTCCAAACGATAGATATCTATGGCACCTGAGATTAGGTCATATAGCAGAAGATAGGATCAACAAATTGGAGAAAAATGGGCTATTGAGTCCATTGACTTTCGAGTCATATCCAACTTGTGAATCTTGTCTTCAAGGCAAAATGACTAAACTTCCTTTTGTTAGGACATGGGGAGAGGGCCACAGATCTCCTTGCCCTAGTACATACTGATGTGTGCGGCCCATTTGATGTGCCGGCTAGAGGCAATTTTGTCTACTTCATTATCTTTACCGATGATCTGTCTAGGTATGGGTATGTGTATCTTATGAGACACAAGTCTGAAGCTTTTGAAAAGTTCAAAGAATTCAGACATGAAGTAGAAAAATAAACTGAAAAACCCATTAAGGTTCTTCGATCAGATCGAGGAGGTGAATACCTTAGCCGAAAATTCCTAGACTATCTCAAGAAAAATGGCATAGTCTCTCAATGGACTCCACCAGGAACACCTCAACTCAACGGGGTTTCAGAATGGAGAAATCGGACCCTATTGGATATGGTTCGATCCATGATGAGCTTCACAGACCTTCCTGATTTTCTTTGGGGACACTCATTGTTAACTTCAATTTATCTACTGAATAGGGTTTTCCTCTAAAACCGTTCCTACCACACCGTATGAGATATGGCATGGTAAGAAACCAAGTCTGAGTCATCTCAGAATTTGGGGTTGTCCGGCTCATGTCAAAAGACAACAAGCGGACAAGTTAGAGTTTAGGTCCTTTAGAGCTCGATTCATAGGATATCCTAAAGAGTCATTAGGATACTATTTCTACATTCCAGAAGACCACAATGTGATTGTGAGTCGACATGCCATCTTTCTTGAAAAATAGTTTATTCAAGATAGCGGCATTGGAAAGCAGATTAAGCTTGATGAGAAAGTCTCACAAGTAAAACGAGCTAAGGACCAATTGGAACCAAATCAGGTTGAGCCAATAAGAACACTACCTCCTCCACCTCGTAGATCGGAAAGAGTTTTCCATCCCCCTGAAAGATACTTAGGTATTATTTCAGAGAAAGTAGAGAAAATGTTCCTCGTAGGTAATGGTGCTCATGGTGATGATCCCAAAACCTACAACGAGGCGATATCAGATATCGACTCCGAGAAATGGCTAGAGGCAATGCAGTCAGAAATTGACTCGATGCACTCAAACCAAGTCTGGACCTTGGTAGATCCACCAGAAGGTATAGTACCTATTGGGTGTAAATGGATCTTCAAGAGAAAGATTGGTGCAGATGGAAATGTGGAGACATTCAAGGCTAGACTAGTGGCAAAAGGTTATAGTCAACGCGAAGGCATTGACTATCAGGATACCTTTTTTCCAGTGGCTATGCTAAAATCCATCCGCACATTGCTTGCCGTTGCAGCCTATTTCGATTATGAAATATGGCAAATGGACGTGAAAAATGGCATTCTTAAATGGATATCTTGAGGAAGATATCTATATGGAACAGCCGCTAGGTTTCACATCCAGTGATACTGATCACAAGGTTTGCAAGCTGCAAAGGTCCATATATGGACTTAAGCAAGCATCTCGGAGCTGGAACACTCATTTCAATGATGTGATCAAAATGTTTGGTTTCATCAAAAATGAAGAGGAACCATGTGTTCTTCAAAAAGGTCAGTGGGAGCGCTGTTGTCTTCCTCGTATTGTACGTGGATGACATCCTCCTTATTGGGAATGATATTCCCATGTTGACAACAGTCAAATTATGGTTGTCCAAGGAATTCTCCATGAAAGACCTAGGTGAAGCATCCTTTATTCTAGGAATTAAGGTCTATAGGGATAGACCGAATAGGATGCTAGGACTTTCACAGAAGATGTACATAGAGGAAGTACTAAAGAGGTTTAGTATGGAAAACTCTAAGAGGGGATTAATACCCTTCAGACATGGTATTCATCTTTCCAAGAAGATGTGCCCTAGCACACCTGAGGAAATAGAATGCATGAGCAAGATCCCTTATGCTTCTGCAATAGGGAGCCTCATGTATGCCATGCTATGTACACGACCTGATATAGCCCATGCTGTGAGTGTCACAAGCAGATATCAGTCAAATCCAGGTGAAGAACACTGGACTTCTGTGAAATGTATCCTTAAGTACTTGAGAAGAACTAAGGATATGATGTTGGTCTTTGGTAATGGAGAACTCCAAGTCCAGGGATACACAGACTCGGATTTCATGTCCGATATAGATGATCGAAAGTCGACATCTGGGAGTCTGTTTGTGTGCAATGGTGGTGCTGTCAGCTGGAAGAGTTTCAAGCAAACGTGATAGCAGATTCCACCATGGAAGCAGAATATATCGCTGCATCAGAGGCTGCGAAGGAAGCATTCTGGTACAAGAAGTTTGCTGCAGAAATTGGAGTAATGCCATCAGATGCCATTCCTCTATACTGCGACAACAATGGCGCCATAGCCCTTGCTAAGGAGCCGAGGTCTCACCAGAAAGTCCAAGCACATTGAGCGGCGATATACCACCTCATCCGCGATTACCTCGAGAAGGTTACGTCGAGGTCAAGAGAGTCAACTCCACAGATAATGTGTGGCAGACCCACTTACAAAGCCGTTGGGCCAGCAGAAGATCGAAGCCCACCTTGAGAAGATGGGACTTAGACTTGTAGCCAATTGGCTTTAGGACAAGTGGGAGATTGTTAGATATATGTGCCCTAGAAGCCAGAATTGGCTGACACTTGTAATACACTTCTAGGGGCAAAATTATAATTTTGACTAAAATCAATAAAATGGGTTATTTTCTATCACATATGTGTATTTAGTGTCTGTGATACATCCTTTGAGTTAATGGTAATGATAATTCATATTTTCAAGAGTTGAAAATTTAAGACATGAATAAATCATTATTAACTCATAAAATGCTCCCGACCATAGGATCATCACGAGGATGGTGATTGATCCGGAAGGTTGGTGTACAATCGCTTCTCTTTAGTAGATGAGTCTTGAGTCTACGGTGTGGAGACACCGGAGCGAGAGTACAGGTACTCGTTAGAGAACGAGGGCACTGAGCGTGACCACCTCGAGTAGTCATTAGGAAGTCTACCTTCTCGTCAATGACTGACTCGATGCTGCAGTAGTGTGTCTGGTTCTTTGACCTGAGATGCATCGGCAGTTCACCTTGAGGGTGTTATAGTTTGACTACACCATTACTCGGTCTCCTAGCCATATGGAACCCTGAGGTGTATGTTGGCTATAGCATGTTCATTGTAGGAACTGGATTGCATCAAGATGGAATCTATCTACCTCGGTGGTAGAGGAGCAGCCCTATGATGATCATGAGAATCAAGTCCAGAAGCCCATGGCCATGGCAGAGTGAAATAATAGAAAGAGTTTCTATTTAGAGATTTTCACATTCGGACTTGAATCGAATGATTACATCATATGACAGAGACTAGGGTTTGACGAGTTCACCTTAACCCTAATCTGATCGGGGCTCAAGATAGAAGAACTTAATCACACAGGTAGCTGCACCAAGAGGTTCGCATTCAGCTCTGATGGGTTGCCACCATATACTGCTAGGTGTCACTGGTGGATTTTGGGAGCAATTAGAATGATTTAGATGATCGATCATTCTAGCTGTTCGAATCAGAAGAGTTCTGATCCATCGAAAGGAGTTTCGATGATGTCGATGATAGAGATCATGACATATCCCATTACCATACAGAACTGAACCTAACTGGGTCACACAAACAAGGGTTTGAATCTGGTGATCATCAATTGAACTGATCCTAGTTCAATTGATCTGAATGAGATTCAATTAGGTTCAAGAAAATCGTGCTAGCACTCGATTGAACCTAACGTTCTTCTTTTACTATCATAAATAAGTTGTCCTGACTGAGCCAAAGGAGTTTGTGCTCAATCAGAGGCCTTCATATGGTCTGACTGGAGGTTGTCCAAGTCAGAAAAGGTTGTCTTATTTTGTAAGACATTACTGCCATTTTTGGTCACCTGCCATTTCTTCGTTCTTTGACTTTGGTCAAAAGTCTGACCTTTGACTGGTCAAATGTTGACCATTGACACTTTGACTTTTGACCACATGTCATGCACCTATTGGAGAGCTGGTGGGGGCCTTGTCCCCCTGCCAGAACCTGGCAAGGAGAGGGCGCACGCCACCCTTGGCGTGAGCCCAAGTTGGAGGCGCCTAGGAGTCCCTGTTGGACAAGGACTCCATCTCCTTTTTGGATTCCAATTAGAGTTCTTCTAAGAACCAAGTTTGACTGGTCTTAGGCGCCCTCTAAGGAGGAATCCAGGGGACTCTATTTCCACCAATCAGATTTAGATCTGATTTCACAAAGGGTTGTGATTGGTTGGGAAGAAGAGGAGTTGGATCACGCTTAGTCTATAAATAAGACCCTGCGCCCAACTCAAAGAGTATTGAAAAATTCCCATGCCCCAAGGCTGCTCTCCTCTCCTCCTCCATGCCAAAGCATCTTCTCCCTCTCCTCTCCACGTCCAAAAGTAGTTTTGGATTCTTGGTTGGTGCGATCCAGATCAAGAGAAAGGCGACTGAAAGCAAGAAGGCTGCGCTGCTGCAAAGGACGACTGCTGATCTTCGAAAGGAGTTTTGAAGATCCTCCAGATCAGATCCAGATCTGATTTTTGGAGATGTGATAGAGAAGAAGAGGATCTCCAGATCCAGCCCGAGTGGATACCGGTAGAGGCCAGGCACTTGCGTGGCTAGATCCAGAACCTTCCGCTGCTTACAGGATCATCAATGGGATAATAGGATTACCCAAATCAAGGTAAATTAAATTTGATTTAATTTATCTTAATTTTATTTTATATTATTAAAATAATAAGAATCAGATCTGAAATATTTCAAGATCTGATTAGATCAAAGAGAAAAATTTTTGAAATATATCTCTTGATCTCGATCAGATCTGAACGAACCTGGTCCAAAAAATCAGATTTTTCTTCAAGTGGCCTTTTCAAAAATTCAAATTTTTTAATGAAAAATAATTTAAGATTATCAAAAAAAAAAAATTAACTGAGTAATAAATCAATAAAATTCTTTTATTCATTCCTACTATATCTTTAACCTTATAATATAATATAATATAATATAATATAATATAATATAATATAATATATCATGATAATAATATAATATAATATATTATATTATATTATATTATATTAATTATAAGATATTAAACATAGTCTAATATAATAATATTAATTATTATATATATAATATATATATATAATTATAATAATTATATAATATATATATTATTATTATATATATATTATATTATATATTATTATATAATATATTATAACATGATGTAGAATATTATATTATAATATTATAATAAATTATTATAATATACTATATTATATTATTATAATATATCATGATAATATAATACTATAATAGTAATATAATAATATATTATTATATATGATAATATATATTATGTTATATTAATATAAGATATTAACATAATATAATATAATATAAATATTATGATAATATAATACTATAATAATAATATATAATATATATAATAATTTATGTTATATTATATTAATATTAGATATTAATATGATATGATATGATATATAATAATATATAATAATATTTATATAGTAAAAGATATTATAAAAAATATGGATAGGTCTTAGTAACTTATCCAAAATAACTAGTAATGTAAAAGATATGAGTAACAGATTTTTGAATCATTTTTTCATACATAAAATAATATGAATAAATTATTTTTTTTATTTAAATATTACTTAAAAAATACTTACTCAAAAAAATTTAGATTTCTGGATAAATCTTTTACCAATCTAGATAAATCTTTTACCCTCGGGAGAACAGGCCTTTGCAACTAAAACACACCAGGCCACTCTTGCACTCTCTCTTGAAATGGCCAAAATCTCCGATTCGAAGCAGAATGCCTTCTTGAAAGAAAAAGATGAGGGATCGGATGAGGTGGAGAGATCTTACAACTGGAGCTATTAGGGGCAATAGAAGGGGAAGATTTCGAAGGGAAACCATAGCATTTCCTCGATCCAATGGGAACCGAGTTCGCCCCAGTAAGAAACATCTTCTTGCCTTCTCTTCTTGTCTCATCTTGCCTTGGAAGATCAGTCCGACGAGAGTGAGGGAAGCGCGATGGTTTCCGACAAGCGCTCATTCCGAGGGTTCAGGTGATACGATCCAAAGCTATTGGTCTTAGAATTTATGTTTTGAAGTAAATTGAGACTTGCCTAGCGATAACATCCCTTTGTTTAACAACTAAATATTCCAGTTTCGAGTTTTATATGGTGCATCCTCAAAGTTTTATACATACCTAGATGGTTACACCATGAGTGGATCTCCTTGTTCCAAGATAATTGGTTTAGTGGAAGAAGAAGAGTGACATATAAAATGTTGATATCGTACCTTCTTAAAAAAAAAAACTCACACACCATTTTACAAAACAAAAACTCTGACAGCAAAACGTGGGAAATAAACTTGAAAAACTAAAAGTGAACACCAAATTACCAGATAGTTTTTAACCCTTCCTTCTCCACCACCATTTCAAGTGAATGACTTCGCTCAACTATTATTAATTATCATAAATATGTATGATGGATAGATGTAGAAGGATAAGAAAGTCATAACAGACGCTACAAACAATTCCTATGCATTAAGGAAGCAACACTACCATTCAGTTTCTCTCTTCTTCACATATTAACCATCTTCAAAATTGAAGTCCTAAACATCACATACTCAGAAGACAGGGCATCCTTTAACAACGATCCCCGGCTCGGTCGGGCATGATGCCAGGGGGCAGTGATCAACCTCCGTCCCCCACCAATGCACGTGAATATTCTGGTTCTGGAGAGCAAGGAACAGCAGCACACCCATGAATGCGGTGCCTGCATCCAAAGCCGCCGACAAGACGTAGTTATACTTCCGCCACCACTCTTTCCGGAATCGGAATACAAAGTAGTTGAAGATGGTCCCCGTAATGAGCCAACTCGCAATGTTGGTTGGTGTTGCAGGAGGCATTCCTTGAAACCCATAAGAGATAACTGGAATATTGATAAGGGGGATCCACTTCTTCTTGGGGTACATCTTGCTCAATAGCCATATCGGCACAGGAAGGAACGCACCAATTAAGAACAGCCACACCAAGTTCCGGTACAGGCCACCATGAGCAAAGAGACGGCTCGGGCCTATCAGACCCCATATAACGGTTGCATCGAAGGTGACACGATATTTTGGGCAGGTCCATGGGCTATCAGAAGGCAATACGTCGGTGTCGCAGATGTTTTCGATGTTTTCCAGCATCCACCATGCCACTGCAAGGTTCACGATGGCGGCGACGATGGTTCCTACAAGCTAGATAAGACGAATGGATTTTAGTGAATAACAAGAACTATGAGCATTGATTGGAGGTTATGGTAGTAGCTCACCTGAGCAGTGTACATGCACCTTGGTGGAATCTTCATATAATGGCCCAGTTTGAGATCAGACAGGAAGGAGAGGGCATGGACGGTGCTGATTCGCCCATAAATTTTGAAGAGGAGATTAGCTATTGGCTTACCAGGGAGGACGTAACCGATCAAGAACTGGGCTATGATATCATAGCCAGGTTGCTGGTCGAAGTCAAGAATGAGAAAAATGTTTAGCATCTGAATCATGATGATATGGCATAAGATACTAGCTTTTGTGAACTTGGTGCTGTGTATTAAAAGAGCTAATGTCACAGACTTTTTGGTGCCATCAAAATTTTGAGAAGCTTGTTACCTGATTAGTGGTTGCTTGAATGACTCCAATGGGAAGAGTGACAAGCCAGGCTAATCCAAAGGCAAATAACAAGCCCCACCAAGGCAGCTGCACCTGCTCTTTCCACACAAAAGACATCAACAGAGATAGAACGATGCTTCCTGCTAGTAGGATGAGGAACCACCACTGAGGAACTTCTTTATACTTCTTCATCAGCTTGGCATGGACATCAAGCTTTATGGATTTCATTGCCGACTTGCTCCTTCTCCACATATCGCTACACGAAGAATAGATAAGTTTAAATATTGAAGTGATTAGATAAATCATGAAGGGAATGAAAGATAAATAGTGAAGAATTCAAGTTCCAGTAGATCTCCATGGTTGTTCGATGATTAGCACGTATCAAGAAGTTAGAGGAATGAAGAATGACGAAAGTATCATCACAATAAGGCACATGTACATCAACATGACATAAATTTTGCAAGCAGAACTCCATGGCCTACCTGCCATGAAACAGGAAGACATGAGTGAGTGTTGCAGTAAATCTGGCAAACCCCGATCCTATCGAGATTGCGAAGAGAGGACTCAGGTAGAGCTTCCCATAACTGTCGTATGCCGCTTCATTTAGATCATATTGAGGGGTCAGTACCTTGGTAGTGTCATATTTTTGCCCCTTGGAGGCGAAGAGCTGATTTGAGAATATAGGGAACTTGCGGGCATCAAAGGTGTTATATTTCCAATAGCACAAAGGTACTATTATGTAGATGAACATGATGAAGCCAACAGCAGTGTTGATAATGGAGAACCATGGGGTCACCAGAGGGCTACCATGGTAAGCTGAGATTCCAGCCCAATCAAGTGTAAATGCTCCAATGCCAAGGCCATGGTACCCTGACCCAATCTGCTGGGCAGTGATGCTATGAGGCCATACCCAACATACCCATGAAAAGAATGTCAGGATGGGGAAGAGATAGCCAGGCAGCACATAGTAGAGAAAGCTTCCAACAAAGAATATCATGAAGAACTTTATTCTGCTTGGCCCTTTGGAAGGTGAATCCTTCTCATGGAGAGCTCTGCAACACAAATGATAGCATTAGCTAAGAAGCAGTAATTAAGTTCGATATCATACCAATATAAAATAAAAGGGGTTAAATTGTAAGTATACATGAGATCATTGTTTAAATCTGCTGATAACTCAGGATACTGAACCTAAAACATCATCAATTAAGTACTTATTGCCATACTGGTCTGAAAAAATGAATAAGTAAATGTACATAAACCTGAAGAGGGAAACTTGAGCAAGGGTAGAAGGCCACCACATTTCAACAGGGTCTACCAAAAATTTCCTCATCATGCCAGCCCATCCATAGCCCAGCAACTGCATGTTAAAAGTTATACACATCAGATGGAAAGTCACTGAAATTATATAGGGTAAGTACCAAGTAATCATGTCATGCCATTCCATTAAAGTCCACAGTTAGAAACAGAAAGGAGCCACCTTCAATTGTTAATTAGTCATGAACTAACTAGTTAGCTATTAATTTAATAACATTCCAGTCATTAGACAAGACAAGAACACCAATTCCATGAAGAAAATCTGACATGATGGCTGTATCCACATTTTATTTATAACTTATTTTGCTTTGAAAAATCAATTAAGATATAGAATATTAAAGGAGAGATAATATGAGAAATATAACCTCAAACCATCTAAAAGAAGAAGAAAAAAGCTAATTGAAAAATGCAACACGACTATGCTAAAGTATTATGCAGACATTTTATTTTATTTTATTTTTTTGCCACAAAGAAAGATCCAAGATGTATTGTTTTTCATGATCAATTATAATTAAAGACCAAAAAACAGACAAACAGCAAATAGGTTGCCCAATATATAAGAAATCAGAGAATATGGGGTAAGTTCAAACGGAAAAAAGCTAGAATTCTCATTATATATATATATATATATATATATATATATATATATATATATATATATATATATATATAAAGGAAAGCTGAGTGCTTCACAAAAACAGCTTTTTTGAGTAGAATCTTTCACATTAAAAAAATGCATGAAAACAAATGTTATAGCCAAATTAAATCCTGAGCTCTAAGCAATCAACAGATATTCAAATAAAACTAAATTATGAAAAAAAAAAACATACTCAAGGAAGAGGACATCAAAAAGGGAAAAATTAAGATGAACTCCCCTTTCCTCACCTAAAAAACAGATTAATTAAACATCTTCAACATATAAAAAATAGAAAAAATGGAGAGAAAAGCAACAAATATTTATACATATATTCCATTCCTCCTGAAATCAATAAAAAATAGTTAAGCTAATTTAATGGAAAACATGAAAAATGTAAAGGAGCTCTTTCGACAACCTGTGTGGTAAGCACAATGATAAGGCCACAGAGGAAGCTCAAGCTCTGCCTGTAATAAGCCTTCATCACCGTAATCGCCCCGATCGAGTAGGCATCCCCTCCACCAAGCGACACGCCGCAGTTGGCGAACACCGTGATGATGACATGCTCCTTTATATTGAACGGCCCCGGGTTGAGGTTGAAACCCCACTGCCCAAAGAGCTTCACCTCCTTGTTGGGAAGCGCCGACGCCATGAACCGCCCCAGGGGCAGCACGGCGATCTGCATCAGGATAGCCGAGATGGTGAGCGGCTGGGTGCGATAGGTGAAGAAGGTGTTGAGAAAGATGAGGATGGTGCACGAGGTTATGCCAAGGAACCAAGCCCGGAAAGTCATCACCGGGAGCGACGGGTCGTCGTTCTCCGGCACCACTAGGGCCACCTCCTCCACCGGGCACTTCTCCTGCTCCACCTCTTGCTTCTCAGCCATTGGAGACCTTAAACTCTCTCTCTCTCTCTCTCTCTCTCTCTTATCCTTGGGAACCAATGCCCTGTTTCTCTTTGGAACAGGGTAGGGGATGGGAGGATATGGCTGGTTTAAATAGAGGAGAAAACGGTAACCGGGTGCATTTTGGGAAGCGAAAGTATCGGAGGAAAGAAACGATGGCTGTTGCCATGTGAGGTGGTGGAATGGATACGGAAAACTTTGACTATAATTACGAGCTCTTCAATTATTTTATGGAAAATGGGAAACTTTACCTATTATGTTACGTTTTGGGGGTTAGTTTGGGAATGTGGGTTGGGTATTTTGGGAATTGAGAGGAACCGGGGGCGCCGAGAAAAGAGGGGCGCGGCGGCGACTCGAGCCTGAGTGTGGGGGTCGCGTGCTAGGTGGAAGTGGCACGAGTTTTGTCCGGGTACGGAGCAGCAGGGCTTAGGACACGGCGCATGTGGGGCCGAATTTGGATGCTAGCTGTCGATGACGTGTCATCCTACGTGGACTGGGGTGGCAATACGGCAGACGAGGAGGGACCAACCGCATAAAATTTTTCTGTGGGGGTGGAAACCATCCGAACACAATCTTGGGTCAGCATTTTTTCCATGGCAAAAGAAAGCAGCAGAGAACATGCAAATTATCATGCACTCTAAAGTAAATATTTATTTTATTTGAAAGAACGAGAGAATCTTTCAAAATCGTTCTTGGCTATGCTTGATCGAAAAAGGATTTTTTTTTTTCAAAATTATTCTTTGTTTGTCAATATGAAAGGAAAAATGTCATTGATCATCCCATGCTTCAACAATATAACAATGTAGGAAGATATTGTTTAGATGCAATTCTAACTCATGCAACGTCATCATACAACAAGGCAAGAATACGATGACAAAAGAAACAAGAGAACATTCTACCACTCATAAACGTCCCCTAGCACTGCTGATGTGTGGATGATTTGACCCCACTACAGAATGCCAATTATATGTGGCCATGCCCTCATAAAATTTCTTAAAGCATCATCTCTCCCTAACTCCTTCACTCTTTTCTATTCTTTCGGCATCACGGCATTTCTCCGATAACTTTAAGAACTACTAGTTGGTCATAATCTCTTATCAACTTCTCATCGGCATCTCATCTTCTCCACCATCCTCCCCTTTATACCAAACCCCAAGGCTTCATATCTATTGGAACTCAAAATATTTGCCTTTGCCTTCTAAGATCATCGTCCATATCTTGTTGAGTATAATACCATGAGCTAAGCTCATCATTGGAAATCTTGAGAAGGTACATAAAATCGAACTAATATAGGTGAGCTATTAAGGAGGCTCAGGAACGTATTGCACGGACACATATTATGCATTAACAAAATAACAATGTCATCATATATTATCTTGGTCCTTGATGTGTATTGATAAAGCATATAATATGTATCAACAAATAATTAATATGTATGTATTTAGAAACTATTAGGCATGCATCCACATATTGAAAAAGCTTAAATATGTACTAGTTGGACGTCTACTATATATTAGAAAAATGATAATTTAAATAATATATTGTCTTAACTTGAGATATATGCCGATAAAATATAAGATATGTATGGATAATATATGTGGTATATGTCTAAGAATTGTTAGATCACCATCAAGTTGGTCATCAAGCAGTACACTGGTGGCAAATCTTTTCTTTTGGTGAATCCCTTCATATATTTTATAATGGATAAGATTAGAGATGAATCAAATTAAATTAGATTATTGGAGCTTGATCTTGCCAAATCATAGTTCCAATAAGGAGAGAGATAGATCATTAGAGAGTGATAGATTTTACGTAAATCTAGATGGCAGAAATGGTGGTAATTATTATAGAGGAAGACAACTAGATGGAGTATTTGGATGGCGGGATAAGAGAGGGTCAAGAGATCAAAGGAGTCAGTGGCAGCGATGAGGTTGGTGACTATTGTATCTTGTTTTTTTTTAAAAAAAAAAAAAAAAAAAGTTTCCTCCCTATCCAGTCCTAAATAACGAGTGCGTTATATAGTTCTTAATTTTTATATGTTTTGGAATGTATGAGTTGGGGATCATGGCATGTCAAAAGTCTTATGACATCCTCTGCGGATGCCCATCCCTCAGCGTGACGTTTTGATGCTATCATGTTGTCAGATAGCCATAATCTACAGAGTTACAAGGACCATAGTACGAGACAACACTACAGCAAAGGAGTTGACTCGTACTAGGAACATGGAGGACACGTGTATGCTGGACGTTAACCGAGCATTCCCGGGGTTTGACCCAGCAGCAGTCATGGGTCCGGATCATCAAGGAAAAGGACAAAAAGACCAATCAAAGAATAGAGATGTGACGATGTTCTACTATAAAATGGAAATGGAACATGCCCTTTTCTTTTATTTATAATATTTTTCTTGTTCCTAAGGACCAAGGGGAACGGAAGGCAAGCGGCGCCGGTGGAGAATGTTGGGGCCAAATGCTGTGTGAGGTCATCGGGTTCGATGATACCTTCACAAATTAAAAGATGAGTATATCTTCTCTTTGGTCCAACAAATAAAACTCGGATTAATTTATCACATCCTTAGCGCACCAACTTCTTCGGATACCCAACCCAGACCCTCTCAGTTATATGCATGGAAAGAGTGGAAGAATAGGTGTTTTGAGAGAAAGATGGTCAGTTCTTAACGCTTTTGTGATGTGCGGTTGGTATCCTCCCTTAGGTTGTCACACTTCCGTTTCACAAGAAAGACATGATATCTTTTTCTAGCCTATATGTTTATGTTTAGAAAATACCAAAGATCACTCTGTAATATTTTATTTTTTAATTTTATAGGATATATTAATACTAGAATGATATAATCTTTTCATTATAACAACACTGTTCTTGTTTTTTTTATGCGTGCGTGCGTGGACTGGTGAACAGAGTAGTGAATGGATAGGTAATTAGTAGGGGTACTCTTTTATCTTTTTCTAGCATATTTTGCCTACTACCTAATGGTAGCCCTGTAATATATCCCTTTGTGGTATGCAGATGCGTCCATATTTCCCCTCCCTATATGTCCCTAGGACCATAGCATGCGTCCATACACGCCACTCATTTCCTTGCCCTGTCCTGTATCTCCACCACATGTGCTTAGATTTGTTAACCATGAGATCAAAAGGTTCAAATCCTTCTTCTACATCTATTGTTTATTTAAATTGATCTTTTTTTTTAAATATATATATATATGTGCATTGTATGCGATGCACTCTAGTATTTAAACAAAATAGAATGGCATTATATTTATATAAGCATTCAGAGGCGAGAATAATCAAGCTTTTTATGCTAGCTACGTACGATGAAACTTGTGAATATATCCACTCCCTTTTCATTAAAAAAAAAAAAAATACTGCAATTACGTGATCTCATACCTTAGGAGATCTCTGATCCTCATTTTGATGGTCCAATTTACTGTACATCCGCACTACTTTTTTTAAATAAAACCATCAACCAAGGTGAGGAAACGCATAAAGGAACCTAGAGCTATAGCAATAATAAAAGAGAAGTCTGTTTCTAGAACCGGGTTTGGTGGTCAGCATGGGCTCTCTAGAAAGGCGTGGCTCCCGAATAGACGTCGATAAAGCACCATAAAATATTTAATTTGGAACCAATTTGCAACCTAGAGATAAATGGGAGTTGTATAAATTTGAGTAAAGAATTTATCTTTCCACTTCACCCGACTTAAACTTGGACAGAAATGAATAATTTGGAATACAATTACTAAACCAAGGGAAATAATTGCTTGTTCTGAAACATCTGAAGCCCTCCTACTGCGATCTATGTGAACCAATCCAAGAATCCTGAGCCTCTTATAGTGCTCTCCCAAAAGAAAAACAAATTTTGAGTTGTGATTTGCGAAACAAAGCTACCAATCATCCAAGGACAAATGTAATGGAAACTTGATGCTTGAGAATTTAAAAAGAAGCCTTTCCCATCTAAAAGGTAGACAATATTCCATTTTTCTTGTTGAGATTCGGCCTATAAAAGCAAAAAAGAGTCAACCTTTAAAAAGAGTGATGCATCTGAAGTTCTGAGATGTTGCGGCTTTTAGTAGATTGAAAGTCATGACATCAAGCATATAATTGATCTAAATTAGGCTTGGAACATAAATACATGTAGTTTAATGGTCGATGAAATTTCTTAGGGTTCAAATAAATCAAGCATTGTAAATGTACCATAGAAATAGTTTTGAAGGCTTATTGATGGATCAAATATTGTTTCCCTAGCTAATTCCAATAGCGCACACCACGAGGGTCATATAAATCAATGAATCCAACATTTTCCACGACTTTTAGCACCTTGAATGAGTTAATTCTTGCGTATCACACCATATGCCTTTCAACTGCAAACATAAATATAAATAGAAGGAACTAAAAAATGAGGTCAATGTTCTCAGCAGCAATATCAGCAAGGTTGAAGGAACATAAAAATATGAATAGCAATATAAATAAGGTTAAACAACCATAAAAATATGCAATTTAAGAAAACTATTTATTGGATAAAAAGGTGAGCAGGCTTAGAGATCAAGAGATATAGATTAATATTTTCCCTACCAGCCACTAAAATATGCACCAGCACACATTCATAACAAATATAGCTAAGCAAAGCATTTTAAGCTCGCATTCTTTGGTTACATAATCCTGCAGGCATCTGGATTCTCATCACTAAAAGTTTGAGTTGGGTATGCATACTCAACAGAATATCTAAAAGGCCAATATTCATAGTTCTTAACATCAATCTCATTGTCCTCTTCTTTCTTTTCATCATCACCTTTCTCTTCTTTCTTCTCCTCTTCTTCCTTCTTTTCCTCGTCTTGGACTATTGAAGCTTGCTTTCTGGTTCGTCTATACACATTCTCCACCAATTTTACTGGGTCTATGATGCCTTTAACAATGACTTGATCCTTTGGTAGGTCTGTCACCACTGACTCCACACCTATAAGGAAAACAAAAGGAAGAAAAAATGGTGTGAGAAATGGCCCATCCTTATTAGTTCATACAGAATGATCCTAATTGATTATGATTATGATGACTCACCGAAGAATACTATGGTAATGGGTTATATCTTATAGAACTTGGGGAGAATTAATTAGTTTTTAAATGCAAGATCAACTCAATCTTGTGATGGATATTATGCTAAATGGCCAGACAGAAATGATAAAGACCCAATTATTATATGCTATTCTTTGGCACAATTAAAAGTGGCAGCAATCCATGTCTGCATTGATGTGCCAATGTCGAAACCCATGGCTAACCTTCTTTGCAGTGTACCATTAATAAGTCATTCACAGTGTAGTTGATGCAGTTGGCCTTCTATCTAAACCATTGGAACTATTTGAGATGAAGATGCCTCATATTCATTGACATTTCAAAATCGGCATCCCAGAGGGGAAAAATTGGGCATTTATGCAAAACATGAGCTTTGAAAAATTATGGATTGAGATGACTAAATTATGTAAGATTAATTGAAAAATTCTTTTCAGTTATGGTGTTGAGTGATGAATCATATAAACCAGGATCATGACATACCATCCATCTTTTTTATCCGCCTTTGTAAAACCTGTGCACATGCATCACAATGCATTCGGACTTTCAATATGACTGTAATCGCCTTTGGCTGCCATCGAAATGAAAAAGATAAATCAACTAATGATTAAGCCAAAAAAATGGAAGAAATTGTGCATGTGCGCAAGCAGGGCAAGATATAAGCATGTCCATTGATGTTTTTAACCAATAGGAGAGGCACATGTTTTGATTCAATGCATGCAGTACGCTTTCCCATTATAGCATTTTTATTAAAACCTAATGAAGAGGTCTAACTTGAGGAGTTTCAAATTTTTTCTATTCAACATGCATATGAATTTTAAGATGCTTCAATTCATTCCGACAAAATTAGATGCACATCGACATACAATTCTTAAAGAATAAACTCTGTCACAATAATGAATTTTGTGGAGTTAGGAATCTAGATTATATATATCAATCTGAATAAGAAAAAATATAAGTTGATTTAGGATGCTCCTAGATAATTGTCTTTGCAAGCTTTGATGTTCTACCAAGGTTAGCAAATAGAAGCAGCTATTCCACATCTAAAAATTCGCTGCCTAGAAGAGCCATATGGCTTGGATGAATACATACTTTTAAATTAGATCCTTTTATCATTCATAAAGTACTCCTAGGTTTAATGTCAGTCTCAGGAAAACAAAGAAAAGCATAGCATACCTCTTCCTTCTTTTCCTCTTGTGGGGGTTCCTCTTTCTTCTCCTCCTCAGGAGGCTTAGGAATGGGAGAGATTAGTTCCACCTTCTTGCCAGTCTTCTTCTGAATCCTCTCACATATTTTTATTGGGTCTGCTCCCTTTCCTTTCACCACCACTGTTCTGGATCTACTATCTATCTTCACATCTTCAACACCTATTAAGATTACCAATGTACCACTTCAGATAAAAGATCCCACACTTGCATAGAAGGATTAATAGGTGGCTTATAGAAGATAAAACTTTTTCAGCACTATTTTTTCGAGCGAAAATTTTCCATACGATTGAATCATGAACCTTCCGATGTTAATGTATATGAGAGATTTACTTAGATATTTCATGATGAAATTGTCTATACATTTTTTAGAACAAGTTGTCAGATTAGGCTTATTAAAAAAAATTAATTATTTTCAATGGCGTCTCAGACTATCGACCATGAATATTACTAATTTATCGGCTAATTCCTGGGGTGGCATTGATTAAATTCAAGTAAAAGCTACAATTGGCCTTAACTTATGTATATATTGAAGCCATGCTACTGCTACCCATGATCATGTGCTTATCTTCATTATAAATGTGGATATTCTCGAAGAAAAGTAATACGCTATCAAAGCATTTCTCACTCATAAAAGCAAATTATCTTTTCAGAAATATTCACTAGAACTAGAAGGATATATAAACAACTGATTGGGAAAACTAGGCACATCCAACATGAAACAGTGGCAAGGGTCTGCCCACAAGGTGTAAAACAGCATGGCATCCAAATTAAAGGAAAAGTGACAGACATGTTATTTACCCAACTTCAAGTTCCTATTAATTCTTATATCTTTCTCTCAATTTAGCATCAAGATTCAAAGTCTAGGAACAAAGGATATTGGCTAGAGATGAGGTTCAGGTACTTGTTCTCAGACCATTCATTTGCTTCTAGCCTTTGATTTCCAGCCAATTATTTAACAAGCCTTCTTCGGACCATTCTAGTGAAAAGGAGAGAAACCTATGGTAAGGAATGAAGAAGAAACCTTCAAATCTCCTCAGAGACCTTTCAACTTTTCTTGCACAGCCCTCACAGTGCATGTACACTTTGAGCACTATATCTGGTGGCTCTTCTTCCTTCTTCTCCTCGGTTCCCTCTTCCTTCTTCTCTTCTTGTTCCTTTTTCTCCTCTTCCTTTTGCTCCTATACATTTAGAAAAAGAAAATAAAAAATATATTTCAAGAAGATTTGAAAAAATCATGTAGAGAAATACAATTCATGCATTACTGTTCAACCATGTAAGGCCTTTGTTGCAAAAATTACATCCTTAACATGAATTCCATGCAGCCATATTTTGATTGTGATAATACCACCCTGTCTCTAATTATGAAATTTAAATATTTTTTTAAAAAAATATTGAGGAAAAGTTGATGGTTCTCCTCATTTCTTGATAACAAAATGTGAAGGGAACAAAATAAAATAATTTGATCGAACGAAAGCACTCATTTCTCTCACAGTAAAGTGTCACAAGCCCATGCATTCAGTTTTGGATCCAAAAAATGATCTGATACCTTAATTATTGCATGAAACCAATAATTCTAGTGATAATATTCTAGAGACCAGCTTATAAAATATTTCAGACTGCAAAGAAATGAAGAACTGAGGACATTTGCAATGTAAAACTATACTTACTTCACCCATTTTTATTGCGAAGTTATATAGCTGCTTTTTTTTGACAGGAAACTAGTGTGATACAAGAACTGTGAAATTTCCCCCTTTTGTTCTGTTTCTCGGTATCATAAAGGAAGAGAGAGAGTGCTCTCTTTTCCAGAAGGAAAAGAGAGCCCAAGGCTCTTCTCTCACTCTTTGGCTTCTTCTCTCCCTCTCTCCAATAGATGTTGAAGGGTTTATATAGACAACCAGGGGTACAGATTCTTCCAGTCTTTAGACGCCGAGTTGTTTGATGTACCTTGGATTATAGTTAAGTCATTTAGCATGAATGATGTCTATTATCTTAAAAAATATAAAGCCCTTTGTCTGGTTCCCTAGAGTGGAACAAATGTAGGCCTTGCTTTGACAAGCTTAGCCATAATTTCTAAAGTTCTCGTTACATATAATAGATTGATCGAGTTGGGCCAATCAAAGGATTGCTGGTGTCATACACTAGCAAGTAGACTAAGTTGAGGCGAACTTGGCCTAATTCATGTAAGTCTTTAATAGGTACATGGAGCAATGAAGCACGTCGCTATTATAATAGTTGTATGACGTAAAGATTCTTCTTCCTCTATGTGAATCCACTATCGGATTGCACAGTGGCCACTTTGAGATCTATGTAGAGAACTTTGAAATATTTTGAGAAATATGTGCAACCTGAACCCTACCAGAATGCTAATGCAAAATTTATGGGGTATGTATTATTGACTAAGGTTGACATAGGGACATCTAAACATTATTCACAAGAAATAGCACAATATTTGTGATCGGGACGATGGTGCTAGATCTTTTGGGTTCCAGATGTTGACCCATCAATCATCAATGTTGTGTGGGGCCATCATATTGGATTTCAAATCCTTGTAATCATCAAGAGAAGGTACGCCATTGGATCCAGTAGGGGCCCCACCCTAGTGGCCAATAGATGGAAGACACCTATGAGGATAAGCATCACTTGCGATCATCCTGGGTAGGAGAGAACAAGGAGGCCAGAAATTAGAAAGGAGAGGGTGGCAAAAGTTGATGGGGCTCGCGTCCTTATATGGACAATTTGCCACGGAGAATCTTAGAAAGCTAGGGGAGGGGACCCTTTGATGGTGCCATCTGGGACACGGAATTGTCAAATTTCCCACATCAAGGTCCCCATGATGGATGATGGGTGACGAACATGTAATATGGCTCACAGCACATAGAATGCCAATGAATTCAGATGGGTCCTAGCTTGATGATCATTTATTATGGTTTTGAAGGGGCTCCATTATGCTGCTATCACACATGTTAGTAATAGAAGATGGAAAAAGAGTATTTTGTTATGATGGCCGTAGGCATTATTTGCACAAATTTACCTAAATAAAATAATATTCTTAATTTTAGATCTACATGTCCACTAGAAAAATAATTTTTATTTAGAGAAATGATGCCATTGTTTCTTTCATACGTTATCAACTGCAATTTTTATTTTAAAAGCATGTAATATTCGTAGGATAATCATTGTTATAGCTATTTTCATTATTTTAAGCTAAATTTCTTGCATTGGCCGCTCAAGGCAAATGATGGCAATTATAATTGTTATGCTGTTCACTAAGGCTTCAAGAGAGCACCTTATAACAGGATCGTGACTTTATTAAATCTTGGTTTCATAAAATCTAAACAAAATTGAGTTTTAGGTGTCAGTTTTTGGCTTGGAAGGTTCATTTGTTGATAAAATCTAAACAAATTGACTTTACTTGTGGTTTTTAATTATTATATTTGGATTTTTTTGGGGGTGAAAAGGGAAGAATACTCTCAAATGGCTTCAATGTAATCGCAAATAAGAAAGTCCCATACAATTAGTTTGCAGCAACAAAGATAGCTCTAGATGTATAGCATCATTTAAGGAAATATCTACTTGCCGACCAATCTGCTAGAAAATTAGAATCTCTTAAAAAAAGTTTAGATTCTTTGGTCACAATTGTTTTATCAGATGGCAAAAATTTGCAAGGTTTTATTTGCCTTTATTTGGTTCAGCTAGTGGAATACTTTCCTCTCTATTTTAAATAGATGGGGCAAGGATGGTAGTTTATGAGTAGTGTTTCAATAGCACTTTGGTTCATAATTTTCTGCTTAATTTAGAAGTGAATTAGTATTCTTAATCAACCATTTTATTCTTTTTTTGTATCTTCTTTTCCAAAAATTGGGAGAAATCTGGATGCAATTTAAGCCACTAAGTTGTCGATATAGCTATATAATTGGTCTTTGAGGCTCTATGATATATGCAAAGGTTGTTTGTCCGTAAGCTTCAAACCAATTCAGGAGACTCATCTCAAGCTCGGATTTAAATTGTAATCTTTCTCAGATTGGATTCAACCTTGGATCCTTGATATATAAAGCTGACCTCAGAGATTGGGTAGAGCATCTTGGTTAATGCTAAGGGTTGAAAGTAAAAAAAAATCAATTTTAGAATATTGATGGTCTAAAACTAAAGCTGCAGGGCAGGTTAGGTCCAGATTGAATGAGCGAGAGTGGACCATGGCAATGTGAACACAAAGTTTTAGAATACTTTCTTTTAGCATAGAAGTTCTAGACTTCAGAACAAACCATCCTTTTCCGAGAATGTCATCAAGCTGGTCCTTATCATGTCATGAATCAAAATGTTCCAAGAATATGTGGTCCACTCATATCCTGGGAAATGATTGATTGATGTGGTTTGGATGGCTGGCATCAATCTCAGCTCTAGCTATATGTAGCCTTTCTTTCCATGGCCAAGAGTAGAAATGCAAAGGTTCTCAAAGAATTACCAAACCATAAAGAGTGGTTATAATTTTGTTGCAGAAAGTTGGTGAAAGAGTAGACAACTACATGAGAGGGCAGAATTCAACTACAGCTATCGGCCACTCCTTCAGTTGTGGCATTGAATTCGTTGTCTTAAGTCAGCTAAGATATATATATTGAATAGCAAACAAGATAAAAGATCAATGAGATGAGTCGTCTGAAGTCCAGAGATAGTGTGTAAGCCTAAGCTTGTTTCTCCTCTTAAATATCTTTTACAAACTTCCATAGCTTAGATCAATTCATGAAGGAAGTTGATATGACCGTATGTTCAATGCTCGAAGGGATGGAAGACCAGATGCTTTTGGTTCAAGAAGATGTGATATATAGTTTCTGAAGGATCATTATAGAAGCAGCAACCTCACAAATTTCTGCCAAGATTTTTCATTAAAAAATGCCTAATATTCAATCTATTTTTAAAGCCCAACCAAAGGAACACTTTGATATCTTAGAGAATCTTAATTTTCTATGGTACCAGTAACGGGTGCTTGATGCCATGCTTATAGATGAATTTGTACAAGAATCTAATGGTGAATGGACAGCTTCTTTGCTCTCTTCAAAACAATTTATCTGATAAGCCAAATCTTGTTGAATTCCTAAACTTAAATGAAATAGGGAGTCGAGTTCCAAAAAAAATATGGTGAAGTTAATTTCTGGATTTATTCTTGGACCTCTAGTAAAAAAGTGTCATAAGACTCATAACTTTATATTTTATCGAGGGAATAATGTAGAAATACTGCTAGATCATATGTAACTCATGTAAAGATATCATATGTGTGTATATAAACCCTTGAATTATACCATTTTGGCATGGACAAGAGTTGAATGAAAAATATTAGCAACCAATTTCTTTTTACACCTCTTATTTTCACCTCAAATATAGAATTTGAGTGATCCAGTGTTCTATTCAACTTCCACGATTACCAATAGATCTTACATTGTCGAGAATATCTAGCAAACATTTACCCTATCATAGCAAAATTTCACCAAACTATTCTTTTTCAAGGAAAAGCATATGAGGTTAAACACATATATCTACTCAAACATGATTAGAGGTGAGTAACTTAGCCTGATGAATTGGAAATATAAAGTATCAGTCATAGTAAACAAAATGACCAGTCTACTCCACTAGCCTAATCAGACCTAAAAGAAGATTAAAGTCACTCCATTTAGCTAGTTATGTTTCAATGAGTTTAACAAACCTAGAAAAGAAGAAAATAAGAAGATATCGAATCCAAAGAAGCCTTTTGAGCACTAAAGAATGAAAAAATATAAAATAAAATAATTTATCTTTATAATCATATAAAATAAAATAATTAATACAAATAATCCATCTTTGCTATCATTACCATCATATAAAACAAAATTACCATAAATTAAAATAATTCATCTTTTCCACAAATTAAAATTGCTAGGTAAATAGGGGAGATGGGAAGAGGTAGGGTTAAGATTTGGAGAGAGTCCGATCATCACCATGGATTTTTTGGGAAAAAGAAGAGATGCTAATATAAAATAAAATAATTAATTTAGGATATAGTGAAATCAGAAAATATTAAAATAAAAATGAGTTAGAACATATAATTCACTGGAACGAATGCTAAGGATGGTACTTCTCTTAGAGTCAAAATCAACTTATCATGTTATAAATAAATTGATAATGATACGTAACAAGTCACTTAATAACCACTTTAAGATATAATTCAACATGCGATCTGAACTATCTAAGCCCAAATATAGAAGAGTAAAATACAAAATAAAGCTCTAAAATAGGGGATGAAAATATTAGGGATCTTTCACAATCTTCTTATTTTTCCTCATATCACTCAAGTGATGCAACGAAGGCATACCACCATTATCCCTTCCCAGATAATATGAACCAAGAAGGTGTTATCAACTTACTTCTATCCCTTAAGCAATCCTATAATTCCTACCTATAAATTTCAAAATGATGCAACTCAAGAGACATGATACTTTGGAAGCATCCCTCTGTACATCTTTTTAAGAAAGGGGTACACCTTTTCATGAGGGGTTATCTGAAGAAGGAAGGATGCATCTTTTGATAGAATAACCACTATTCACTAAAAGATGCATCTCTTTTAGATATTCCAAAAGAAAATTGCTATAGGCTTTAAAATAATTAAAATTTTGAATCACCACAAATTAAAAGTCAAAAGTATAATTACAAAAATCCAACAGGGGAGACCTAAGGTTCAAGTTCGAGAAGCTGAGGATTGAATTTTGAATTGTCTATTGAAAAGAAAACTATATGCCAGTTCCAAGTACATGCTTTACTTATTCTGCTATTTTTTCCTAGCTTATAAGTTCTACATGGAGATTGCATACAATTTACCATGTCTACATAAATAACGTGGGAGTTAAAATTATATATAAGTCCTTGAATGGATCTAAGCTATTTCTTGGTCAAAGTTGTATATATTAACCTTTGAAATATACGTACAAATTTACAAAATCAGAGAATTTAGGGGGTGAGGTAATCATCTACCCATAGCTAATAACCTCTAGTATGATGATAAAAGAAGCAAGGAACCCTGTTGTTAAATTAGCTACTTACAAGCATGCGATACCTTAAAATGTTGTTAGTGCTGCGTCACTTCACATACGTCTGAAAGGTAGGGGCGGACGGACAGTTCTTGCAACGGTCCACTCTTGGTATCAAGCTATTGCATAATGGCTATGAGGTCAAAATATGAGGAATGCCAAACAAAAATTATACCAAAGGCTGTTATGTAAGGTTTTAATTATTATCGAGTGACTAACTTATATATTTTATATAATTACCATCGAAAATTAGTAGTTCTATGATTATTATATAGTAAAAATTAAAAACAAAAATTGCATATAGGTCTATAATCGAGTTTTTAATTACTTGCAGAATCTTTGCCTTTAGGTTCTGCAGTCATTATGTAAAAATCTCGAGATAAATAAATCCATACAAGTTTCGGAGAACGCTTCTGATTATTTCCACGACCTAGTTTATTGGTTCCATTCAGATACCACAAAACTTTGTAGTGGGTTAAAGGTAATAGTTCTTTGATCCATTTGATCTAATTCTAACAAACAGGAGAATTAGCTCAAACTAACATCTTTATATTTTCAATGAAAAAACTCCAGGGGAAGCACCCTTTCCCCCTGGTTTCTCTCTCTCTCTCTCTCTCTCTCTATATATATATATATATATATATATATTCTTGAAAATATGGGTATCTGTGATAGTTCCTCTTTTCAGTTTAAATTGATTCCAAGAATCACAATGGTAGAAGTAAATCAATTTTGGGTCTTAAAATAAGGGACATATGCAATATTTTAGAGGTGTAATAAAGTTAAGGTTGATTAAGGCAAGATCTAATTAATCTGGACTTGAAAATAATTCTGAGCATGACATTTAGATCAAGATTATTTCATTAATTATATGATAAAGCCTAAAGCTAAGCCAAACATGAATCTATTTCCATTAAATTGTAATTTTAAATTATGCTAAAATTATTTCAATCTTGTTACGAGTTTGAATCAAACTTAACTAGAGCTTAACTTAAGTTCGAACAAAGTTTAATATGATTCTCACAATTTGAGCCTCAATCATGAATCATAAATTAATATAAAATTATTAAAATAACTATTGAATGTATTTAAATCTTGATATAGTTGTCATCTCAGTGAGTGACCAGAAATCGGGATAAAGTAAGATCTCGGTATATCTTAATACATATGGAAAGTTGGAAAATTTGGAGGGAACTAAGATTTTTCAAGATCTTGCCAGATATTTTCATATTGAGATATCAAAATCTTAGCCAATACGATGAATTCATGATTAAAAACTACACTCACACATTAATTTCAAAATTTTATTAATTAAAAGTCTGTATAAATAAATAAAAATTTATTGAAGAATACATGTATTATCTAATATTTTATATTTTATTGATTTATATCGATCATGATAATTGAAAAAAATGAACCCCATGTAAAAATGTGATCCATTTTCACACCATCTATCCATTCATTTTTTGCCCATGTGTCAAAGTCTTCCTCCTTATATTCTTACCACCCTCTTAACTAATTTACAAATTGTTGAACTAGTCATTTGGGTTGTACCAGGCTCTAATAGAGTTTTCTTCGAGTGAGTGGTTTTCTATCTTTATAGGTTGCATGTCCAGGTTAGTAAATAATCAATGCTTATGCAAAGGCATATAGTATTCTAGTGCTGCTAAGCTTTTGGCTATTGGACTTTTGCCATCTATAGTACAGCATTCCACCACTTTGCTTAGCATCATGGTGCTTGTATAGCTCTCCCACAACCCAATTTTCATAGTTTAGGATGCCCTATTAGTTCATAGGGAGATATCCCTTCCCCAAAACCATACCTAGACTCAATCTATAAACACTCTAGCATGGTTCTTGATCGTGATTTTAGCTTTTATTCTTTGGGCTTCTAGTCTTAGATGCCGATAGGAGGTAAAGCTCTAATCAAGGATATGCATCCAACTCTTTTTAGGCTAGAAGGTCAAATTTTCCAAATCAATTGCCAATTTATCCACAAAGTCCTACTCAAACATTTTCCCTCTAAATTCTAGCCTTGTCAGGCTGGACTTGATTGAACCAAATAATCTCATCTCGAAGTTTATTTCAAGCCTAAGAACTAGATTCAAACTTGACTCAGAGCCAAGCATAATCAATTTATTCCGATTTGGACCAACTCAATAAATATTGACCCCATCCATGATGTCACTTCAACTCAAAGCTCCATTATTTTTTGGGTTTTGCTAACGAGTGCCCTGAGGGCACTCATTAAGGAGAATTTAATGCTCCTTGAAAATAGCAAAATATCTTGATCCATGTGATATTAAAGGCAAAAATCATTATGGAGGGTATATAGGTATAATTATTTTTATAAAAAATAATTTTTATCTTTAATATCATATGGATAAAGGTGCTTTGCTATTTTTAAGAAACATCTTGTTTTCTTTTTCTAAGTGTGAGCTTGTTGTGTTCTAACACGAGGGGGGCAATCTTGCTAGGTTGGATCTGATAAAGGTTGGTTAGGCTGAGTCATAAATTTATCCCACCAAATTTATTCTATTTATTAAATAAATTAAATAGATAACTCATCTAGACTTGCAAAACTTATTTGGTGAATATGTGAAAATTAGATGAAGCCATGTAAATAAATTAAGTAGATTTTTAATGAATTGAATTTAAAAGGATTAAACAAGTTAAATAGATTGTGTTAAATGGAATAAAAATGGGTTAAGTAATTTTTAAATGAATTAAATAGACTTTTATTGATTAAATACTCGATCTAATTATTAGCTAGATGAAAAATCCGATCTGCTTTCTAACTTGTTTATAATCTAAATTCATTTATGCTAAATCTAAACCTACTTAGATTACATAATTTGTGGGTTAGACACTGAGTCATAGATTGCCGATTTGCCATCCTATCCAGCACTAGTTTGTATGCATTATAATTGAGGGTGCAAATAGATCAGATCAGATTGGATCATGAGTGACCTTGACCCAATCTGGTTCTTTGAGTAGGTTCTAATATTCAATTCAGATCCAATCTAATTGAAGAGTGGATTAGGTTGGATTGGATCCATGAATAAAAATTTTGCCCTAATGGATTATTAGGATCGAATTGGATCCATATAATCTAGCCCCAAACCCAAAAATTTTGAATTTGGATTTATAATCTTCAAATACTACTATATCTATTTCTTAACCATATTAATGATCTATAACCAAATCTATTTTTTTCTACTAAAAATTCTGAGATTCTTTCTAACCATACACTAACACACCTACTACCACTATATCCTTATCATTATCACAATTATGTTCAAGCATTCCATGATGTCCTCTTTAAAATATTACCCATTCCTTCACTCTTGATTTGCAGATGAAATGAAAATGTTATTCTCTAATTCCCATCACATCAATGACTCAAAAGTTAGGGAAAATATAGTGAAGAATATATAGAAGATGCTTCCTATATCATTTACATCATGACTTCCAAGTCACTTTCTGAACCCTCTCCTGTTAGGTTCATAGAATGCAAAAATCAGAGCATCTGCACCATAACATCTAGACAACAAGCATAATGCCACAAGGTCAATCTCCTATTTAAGTGTTCAAGCCTGACTCAGCCATGTCTTTACTATTTCTTCTCATGTTTTTGTTTGGTTGTTTATTTCATTCATGACTTGAGTCCTCGCAGAAACAAACTTGGTGCATCCTTTGGACATGGTCCACAATCAAATGGTAATAGTGTTCACTGCATGTTATATTAAGATAGAATTGGATCGGATCATCGAATATGAGATTTAAAATTAATTTATAAAATTAAGTAAGTTAAATTAGATCAAATCAGATCAAACTCGAAAAATGAGATGAATCTAATTTTGGAACTCAACTCAATCTCATAAATTTTTTAGAATCAATTAATTTGAATTTAAATGAATCAAATTAGGTTGGATTAATTCAATCTATTTGCAGTCCTAATTATAATTGTAAACCGTTGCAAAGGACACCACGGTAAGTGGGAATCCGCTCTAAACCCCGTGCGCTTCCATGGAAAACCCATTTTTGTAGACTCAAGTGCCCCTACGGCATCTCGGCTTTTTGCTAAGAAACCCCATAGCATCTTCACCGACGGAATTACCCTCCGGCATGCAAAGTAAACAGCCACACGTTTTCGTCATTTTAAGTCAAATCCTAGGGCACTTTTGTCAGTTAAGTCTGAGGAAAATCTAGCCTCTAATATTCCCCTCCAAGTGAACCCTCGCGTCTTTCTTCTCCTCCCTCCCCTCTTCTTCTCGGAGGCTCCTCGTTTCTTCGTCGATCTTCCAATCTTTTTCCTTGAAATTTCTCTGTGAATAGCTTTATATAGTTTGGTTTTTTGTTGTTTTTTCCCGGATATCCGAGAAATTTGCGGTCATTCTCGCGCCCCAGCGGCTGTTGAAATCCATGTTCGTTTGCGATCCATGGATCCCTCTCTGACTCAGCCCGCTCCAGAGGTCGAAGAAGACGAGTGGGGTGATCTCTCTCTCTCTCTCTCTCTCTCTCTCTCTCTCTCTCTCTCTCTCTCTCTCTCTCTCTCTCTCTCTATCTATCTATCTATCTATCTATCTATCTATCTCTCATATTTCCTTACCTAAATCTTGTTCTATTGGTTCTGTTTTATGTCGAGATTGTTCGTTGGTTGTTGCCCAGGATCCATACATCCACAGAGAATTTCCGATTTATGTTTTTCCTCCATTGTTTAATGTTTAGTCGTGTTGGTTGGAAATTTTGGTATCAAAAAAGTGTTTTCATGTTAAGATCCGTGAGAAATTAGTGTGTTTGAACGAATCTGTCTGCAATTTCTAGACTTGGTGGGATTACTGAATTGCTGTTGGTATACATGTTATTACCCTTTTTTTTTTTGTAGTTTTAGTCAATGATTTGGATCCTCGTAGAACAAATTCCAATTTGGTTGATTTATTTGTTGTTATGATAGCTTCCATTTGTTTCTCTATCAACCAATTAGCTGTTGATGCTGGGGTTTTGTATTTGGTGGAGTGATGAAATGATGGATAAAGGTCATTTAACTTTTCTAGGTTGGGTATAATTCAAAATGTATACGTTAGGCACATGGCGAGGGTAACAGCTTGTAGTACATAAGGAATAAAGCAAAGAAGGCCTGACTTATTTCGAAAGTCTGTAAGTGGAGAGGGTTCCTTGATTAATCCTGAATGATGGAGACACATCTTTATTAAGGATACTCGGTTTATGCTAATATTTATGCTGGGAATTATGCTTTTGCAATAGTGTATCAAATGAAAAATACTGTAGATATGCTCCATGACCAATTATTTGTCACTATGAGTTATGTGGAGCCTAACATTGTACAACAAATGGTATCATCTGGCTTATCTCTATTCATGTACGGCATGTATGGGGACCCCTTTTCTTTTTTTTTCTTTGGAAGAAATAGTTGAGCAGAGCTCAAGTCACTTTCATTAAGAAAATGAAAGATGTGATAAATCATGTTCAGGTTTTGCTGGGTAGCTGGAAGAAACAGTAGCAAAATTATAGTATAATAATATGATAATGATACAATAAAATTTTAAGATGAAATATTTTTAATAGGCAGATGAGAAGATGAAAGAAACAGTCACAAAATGTGGCTTGCTGAAGTTCTCAGTTAGAAATGAAATGAATGTGAAGGATGATGGAGTTTCAGTCGTTGAAGGTTGCACATATGTTTATTGGAAGACTGTCATTATCTGTTGGATTGAGCAAGTAAATATGCATTCTAAGGGAATTTGTTATATGTTAGTTCAACAAAGCTGAATGCAATTTCAAAAGCAATTAAGGTTCCAACTATTAGAATTAGAAGCTTCCACTTCTTTGGCCTCATCGAGGCTGAATTATCCATGATTAGAAGCATGCAATGCATGTCAAGAAGGCCATGCAGCCTTACCCTAAAGTTTTTTCTAGCTTTAAGACTAAAATAGTTTCTTTCTTTGAAGCCCAGAAAACATCAATATGATTCTTGCTTATTGAAACAGCAGTTTAACTCTTTGGACATAATGAGAATGTTCAGATTATTGAATGACTTTGACAAAAGGCAAGTGTTGGAGTTAGCTATATTTGTTTATCTTCTTTGTGGATGAGATGATGTGAGGCCTATTAGTAGGTTGGGGATTTGGTAAGATATGGGGGGATGAATGCAAATTTTCCTTCATTTTTCTTTTCCTGCTGATAAGGTTTGAACCCCACGGGATTGCTAAAAGGGGTCAAATGCATGTTGAGTCCTTATGGTAGTGTGGACATGAGTAAAGTTTGACCCATTTTTGATCTATTCCCATCTCTCTCTCTCTCTCTCTCTCTCTCTCTCTCTCTCTCTCTCTCTGTGACATGCACACAGTGTTTCCAAAATTATTCATGACAACTTGCAAGAGTTTCTAGTAAGTACCGTGGAAGTTCGCTACCTTGATCCTTGGTAAACACTACAGACTCACTACCTTTTATATTGGACTTATCTATACAAATGTCACCCAGTGTCCCAAACAGGTCCATTCATATGTTAATGTCATTCTTGAATATTTTATGGTAAAAATCAGGCCTAGTCCCGAATATTTGTCTATTCCAAACATGTCTATTCCCATGTTAACCTCATTCCTGAATATTTTGTGGTAAATATGAGACAAAGATCGGAAAGATTGACCCAGCTATCATCCTATCCACTTTTCAGTCCTAGCCATTTGATTAAAGTTAAGTGCAGCCCAAGAGTCACCTAAGCCTAAATCTCTGTTTCCCATTTCACTTAGTTTCTTCAGATCTGTTATCAGATCTGGCCGGTCTTGCAATAGAAAATCTCAAAGTAGGTTTTAAATCCATTCATTTTTACCCAGAAATATTATCATTTTTCATTTCCTCGGCCTTCCCTTCTTAAGCTTGTTCTTCCTCTGTCTTTTGGGAGATATGGCCACTATAGATTTTGAACAGTGAACACCATTCTCTTTGAACCTTAGCCTCCCACTCTTTCATCTGGCCCCGCTGTAAAACCCTGATTTTAGATAATCAAAGCATTGTTTTATCAACTCCTGTTGGGATGGATGATGCTTGTTTTCAATTTTGGCAGACTGATGTTTTCTGGAACAGGGTAAAACCAACATTCCAAAGCTGAAAAGTTTTCTTGTCAAATAAAAATTCAAACCATATGCATGCATCGTAAACATTAGCACATTGTCGCAACATGGTTTTAACCAGGTGTTCATATGCTTCATGTTGTTTGCTTCTCTAGACCCAAAAAAATTGTTTTGATGTTTATAAAAAAATCAGTTTTACATCCATTTAAGAAAAACACCGACTGGAGATGAGAAAGTGTGAAATATACATATGTGGGTTTTTATTTTTTTTATACATCTGTTCATATATTAAAGAAATGAAGACAACAAAGAAAAGAGAACATTTGCCTAACATGTGTAGGAGCTTTTGCCCCAGCATTTCCTCTTTCTTTGGTGGTTGAAATTCTCTTAGGTTGATTCCATGCACATATGTTTCTTTCTAGAAAATTATAGCTCCTTAGGTTGTCTTTTAGGTTGTTCCTATGCACATATGTTTCTCTATAGAAAATTATAGCTACTTAAGTTGTCATGTTAAAATAGTTTGAGATTTTGTTGGTAACGTGTGATAAGAGGAAAGAAAGAAAGAAAGAGAGAAAGAGAGAGAAATTCACCTGTGGGCTCAAAAATCATGTTGATAAAGGAACTAATGGTTGTTTAATGTTGAATGGTATATTGCTGTCTCTGCATTGATGATGTGAATTTGGTCCATTAGGATATATAACTTCTGGACTTAACAGCGGTTAACAAATGTACCCATTTTTCAAGGGGATAGGCACATGTTTGGTGTCCTAGTAAGGGTTGGTAAATGTCTCATGTATTGTGGGAACTTGTTAAAATTAGACTGTATCATTTTGTCATTTTTTATTCTGGTTGATATGCTGACATTAATTTTTTTATCCTTGTTTGCTTCTCTTCACGATAACTTATGTTTACAACTCAATCATTTACATTTCCTTGTGGATCCTAGTGCATGAGCAAGCCCTTTTGTATTCAGCAATCATAGGATAGGAGTTGTTATCGAAGATGGACTGGATGGATTATTGATCATTATTTAGTATGATATATTAATTTCTGGATCCATTGGCTCTCCAAATGTACGATTGGTGCCTACAAATAGTTTCAGAAATATCAATTTATTAGGTTTTATCTTACAGATACTGATGGGTTTGTGATCCCAAGTTTGAATGTTGGAGAGTCTGATGCTGGTAAACCAGATGTGCCAGGAGTAACAGATCGTGAACCTCCTCCAAAGGTCGGTCTTAAAATATTTCTTTGCCGAAGCATTTTTTATTATGTGTTTGACAGTTCTCAACGGAATCTATCTCCATTTTTCTTCATTTAAACATTCATATTCTGTTTGTATTCCCTTCAAACAGGCCATCAAGGAAGCTGAAAAGATCTACCTGGGACCTCACGGGGCTCCGCCTTGTCAAGCCAAGCAGCAAGAGCTGAACACAGCTGGCCGTAAGCAGCGTTTCAAGCAGAAGCTCAAGGAAGCAGATCGTAAATTCTCTGGGACGGGGCGTGAAAACAAGGTGGAAACCCTGAGACAACTTGTGGGCGATAAGGTAAGCAGTGCAACCATGCCAAAGAGCTCCGCACGAGATTGGCTCGACCCACATTGCCATGAGTCTCAGTTCGAGAGGTACCGTCATTAAGAGCATACTCAAGCAAACTCTATGATGCATTTGTGGAACATCTTCTTTATGGTCTTAAAAGCCATAATATCTATTAACAAGGGATGCATCCTTGTTATGAACCATGGGTATTGTCTATTATTACTGAATGTTTTATTCCCCACATTAAATGGATTATGTTTCATCAGCATCCTCTGGTCTGGTTTCCTAGTCATCGTTTCATTCATCGTCAACCTTAATTACGTGATTATTGATTGTTGTTTGATGATGCTTTGTGTGCTTTGTGCACTGTCCGTACCACACGCCAGTTATTCTTTTAGGTTGAGCAGAATCAATGGTTGCATTCAAATCGATCCCGGAAGTTCTTCGGTTGTGTCTGTTGATAGCATCATATGACTGCCTCCATTTTTAGTCCATTTGTAATCCTATTCGAGGGATTGGCAGAAAGTGCAAAGAATGACATTACCATCACCTTTTATGATCCCTTACAGGAGCAAAAATATGTAGTTCCGTTGCTCTCTCCCATGGAAGGGTTTGTGTTCCATCAGTTGCCAGTTCTTCGAACATACCGTGACATGGAATTGAGCTACTCTAAATGGCGTTGTATCATTGTGTCCATAACCTATACCACTACATATGATTTGCATGGGGATACAAACGGTCTCCAATCATCTCTCTCCGTTTTTTCCCAAGCATGGAACCAGCAAAGCCCCAAATTCTTCCTCCCCCGATCACTGCATCCAAACCCTTAAATCCAGAAAGGAGTGGAGACCTCTAAACGTCAAATAGGTATGGACGTTCCCCTTTGTTTTTTTCTTCGTAATAAAAGGTTTGCAGTAAAACTTATTTACAACTCCTGATTATTGTTCACTTTCTTTCGGATTTCATGCATGCCCCTCTATTCCCAAACCTGATCTGCAATCTTTTGTATCTGATTTGCTACAATTATACGACTTAAAGTTCAATATCTGTGAACTTTATCCGTGATTGTAGCATCTTTTGTACTGCTATTAGCAGGACCAATCAATACATGTCACGCATTTTCTATAATCAGCAATTACTTGAAATCTATGGCAATTACTTGCTTTTACAAAGCTCTCGTGTAAATAAGACCACCGCTGTTGGTCATAAAAATGTCCCGGAACCTTTGAGGTAGCAAAGATGGAGTCTCCCGTCGCATACGGTCGGCTATACAAGAAGCCACACGACCGTTCTGGTGTCTCCTTCCAGTATTATGTTGTTGGCTTTTGGGATCAGATTGGCATAGGTCAAACCTTCTGATGCAGCTCTTGACCTAGCAAGCGGCATTGTTGTGCCATACAACTAGGTACCAATTTGAATGACCAGATCTTTAGACCTCGGTGGGAGTAAAAGCCTTCCACCCTTAAACCAACTATTGAATAAGGCTTAAATTGATCAATCTTTCCTGGCCCGAGGATGAAGCATATGTTCTTATCTCCCCTCTAAACCTCCACCAAAGGAGAAGCAAAGTAGTTGGCATGCCAGCTCTCTTCCACCTGAGGTTGCAAATGGATTAGGTTGGCCGGTAAACCAACCTCTCCCAACAACCTGTTTAGATCCAATCCGACTTATTTTAAAGGATCTATGAGGTCAATCCGACTTATTTTAAAGGATCTATGAGGTCGGATCGGATTCTAAAATTGCATACATTCCATTTTCTAAATTGGGACTGAGTTTATTAAATTCAGACTTCATTGACCCTACCCGCATTCAGCATATACACCTGAACCTGTTAGAGCCTTTAGCTGTGATTTAAAACTTGTATGAGCCATATTTTTAACATAAAGATAGGTTTAAAATTATTCTTATATCTTAATTTTTTAAAAAATAATATTTTTTTTATTAATAATAGTTGATTATGTGGTAATTAAAATATAATTTGCTATGTCTGAATTCAATTCAAACTCGAATTTTTCGGTTGGGATCGGATTATATATGGATCCGACTTGATCCAAATCAATTGAGCAAAGATTTGATCCGATTCAAATTTTTATTAGATTAGATTTAGATCTAATAATAAGACTCGATGAAGAAACCAAATTAGATCGAAGTCACTTATGATCATATCTAATCCGACCCATTTACACCTCTACTTCCATCTCTTCTTTTCGATCCTGATTCGATCTGTTCGCACCCCTACTTCCACCTCTCCCTTTGAATTAGAGGTGAAAATGGATTGGATAATATCAGTCCAAATTTAGTTTCGTATCTAAATTTATCTGGATATAAATAGAATTTGAAAGATTCGAATAATATCTATATCCATATGTATATCCATAAAAAAAATTATGAATATTAATAGATAATTATCAAATTTATCTTCGAATATCCATTTTTATTTATAATTTTATTTAATTTTAAATAAAAATTATTAATTTTTAAGAAGAATATATAACTATATAATATGGTATTAATTTTTTCTATCTATTTATTAATATCTTTGATTTTATGATCATAAAATTTAATTATATTTATATTCATATTTATATCTATATTTTTAATATTCGATCTTCCTTTTGAAATAAATATAAATTTTTTATTTCTAAGTAATATCTATCTTTATATTTAAATTCATCAAATAAAATAAATATGATATCTCTATACTGACATTCTATCCAATTCCGACCCTACTTTCTGACATCATGATGGCGGATTTTCTAGCGAAATCATCATCGGAGGCTGCCGCATGGCCTGCACCATCTCGGTGAGACCCTGAACCTATTGCATCAGTAGATTGAACTGCTTTACATCTACCGTGGCCATCGGTGGAGGAGGAGGTTGAAGTGCCGACGATGGAGCAGGGACAGATGGATCTGGCCCAGATCTGATGGCAAAAGCGGTAGATCTCCAGATAGTCACCTTCTTTGGAGGCATTTCTTGGAATTGAGGAGAAGAATGAAGATGGATCTTGGAGAAGAAGATTCAAAGGGTCAGCTGAGCACTCCTTTAAGAACAAAGGTATCTCAAGAACAGAGGTCCCTTCCTCCAGCGTCAATTTTTTTGGTGTAGAATCTGGTTGATGCCGGATCGAACTAGAGTCGAAGAAGACGAGATCGCCGTCAGTAACCTGCAAAATAAAGTTCCGCCCAGAGTCGATGGTGGTGGCTCCGGCAGGATCTTCCGACGATCAAGTCAACTCTTTTAGCCAACAGAAATAGAGTGCTCAAGCAAGAATTCAGTAGAGTTTCGAGAAGAAAAAGAGAGCTTAGAGAAAATATATCTGAAGGATTTTTTTTATAGATGAAGCCTGTAGCAGATTGATAGTGACGGCCATAACCATCCGGTTGTGGGTCGCTTGGAGCCACGTGAAGTTTGCTACAAAAAGAGGTGTCTGTTGCCGTGATATGGCCGTTCGTTGAGATTTAATAGTCGAAGTTCGGAGAAAGCAAGCGTTGGTTGGTGAAGAACTTTGACATACATCAATTCCAGAGAAGTTCGGATTCCTAAAGAAAACTTTGACTGAAGGAGAAATTCGGAAAGAGTTTGACTCCTGGAAGAATTTGACTGAAGGAGAAGTTCGATTGAAGGAGAGGTCCAGAAGGAGTTTGGCTCCTGTAGGAATTCGACTAAAGAAGAGGTCCGGAAGAAGTTCAACCCTTGGAGGAACTTAACTGAAGAAGAAGTTCAGAAGGAGTTCGGCTCCTAAAGGCATCCGACTGAAGGAGAGGTTCGAAAGGAGTTTGGCTCCTGGAGGAGTCCGACCGAGGGAGAAGTCCGAAAGGAGTTTAGCTCCTATAGGCATCCGATTGAAGGAGAGGTACGAAAGAAGTTCGGCTGAAATTCGACCGTTGGAGGAGTTCGTTTGGATTTGGCTGCCGGAGGAGTTCGGCTACTGAATGAGTTCAATCGCTGGAGGAAGAATTTTCGATTGAAGCTTTTTCATGATTATCGATTGCATTAAGTTAAGCATCAGACTAGACTTCGACAGAAGTGAAATTTATTTCCAACACTAACTAATATTTATCTTTATATTTAAATTCATCAAATAAAATAAATATGATATCTCCATTCCAACCCTACTTCCGCAGCCACTTCTTCTCCCATAGGCCCCAATATCTCCTCTTTCTTCTCTCCCTTCCTCTCTTCACGAAAGTAGAGAAACACCATCAACCTCCCTTCTCCTTTCTTCCCTCCCCTCCCTCCAAATCCCTCTTTATCCATACCCCTAAAGTCTCTCCCCAGACCTGTCCCGATCCCCAATCTCCAGAAACACAATTCCAAGATAGCCAGAATCCCAAACGCCCCTTCAAAAACTCGCGGTTCGGACCAACCCCAACAACCCCTATGCTGCCGGCGGTCACCACCGCCCTGGCCACAAGAGGCAATGCCATGATATGTGTGGCTTATCTTAGGTTAATGTCTCTATCATAAACAAATGCTGCCAATCTCCAGGCTTTGTCAAAAGCCACCAACGCATCCGAGCATGAAATCGAATCCATAGACGTCAGGGGGCATCACACACCTGCAGGTCGGATGGTAGCAGCATGATCTGACATGGGGTTTTTAGTGCATCTTAATGCCAAATGTGGGTGATGTTTTCCCTCAATTGCACGGTATAATATATAACCGTATACTTCCAATCTCAGATTGGCAAGTTTAATGAATTGGTTGAACGTAGCAGCCCCTTGTTACACCAAGGTTATGGTCTTATTTCAGTGGGAGTAAATATTTCAGCTAAATATGTTTCATTCCTAGCTATCAGACATCCAGCAGCGGTCCTATTTGCAGATCCTAGATCATTTGTCCACAAAATGCAGTAGGGATGGGCAGCACGGTTATTTTGTTGGATGAGTACCAAAAACTGCTCTTCAAATTTTACTGAAGGGAGCCAGGTGAACGCCCACAAAACACAAAAAATAAACCTGAACAATGAATCTTTAATGATTTAATCAGCATAGTAACAGTTCACAATCTTTCACAGTAACATTTTACAAAATTGAGGGATATATATAAGCACAAGATCCTGTAGATGACCAGCTGAATGGCAGCATAGAAATGAAAATTTCAACATATAAAGTATAATAACTAGCAACCCCTAGACTGGCTGCACCACCATCTCGAGTGATTTAACCAAAAACCGAAATTGACCCGGAGAACCATTCATACCATATGATAAAAGGAAGCTGCCTTCTACTGGTATAAATAAGATGCAGAAAATGCTCCCTTCCATCTCTAGATGCCAAAAACTGCATGATGGGTTCTATCCCATTGCGCGCGAACCATGGAAAAACCATATATGTTCATATTGTTATACATTATACGTGCTGCTGATAAAGATCTACTGAATTCTCATTTACCGCCTCAGCTGCTAAAATTGCAAAACTCAGCTGAGGAGAGGAAAGACCGTCGTGCTACCTTGTCCAGCCAAATTCAAGGGTGATCAAGGAACTCCAGACCAGTTGCATAGGGGGTCAGGCCATGATCAGCTAGATACCGAGCATTGTGGAACTTACTGAGATGCCTCATCCCACTGTCGCACAGAATCGTTACAATTGTGTGACCTGGACCCAAGGAACGTGCCAATCGTACAGCTCCGACACAGTTCATGGCTGAAGAACTCCCGACGAACAGACCATCATTCTTCAGAAGAAACCTGGGAGAAAATATAGAACTAAAATGTTGATTCCAAGAAAGTTACACTATCTGCAGAAGTTCTGTATGCTTAGGTTAACTGACAAACAAACTACATTTCTTGAAACTTGACAACTAATGATGATTTCAACAAATCAGATTCAATATGGGAGGTTGGGGTAAAACATACGAATCCATTTCAAATAGGAGCGGCAATCCATGACCCGACCTGCTAAGATGACATGCACACGACCTTCATTAAACTAGATTGGGTTTGGCATAAACAGGTCCGAGATAAAAGGTTGACCCGTGTTGACCAATTTATTGAAAAAGTCAGATATGGCTTTTAGAGGCTTGACCTGTTTAACAATTGAGTTAGGTTAGGTCGACCTGTTTAGACCTGATCCATTTAATCTGTTTAGAGCTGGACCAGTTTGGGATTAAGGAATCAGGCGATCAGACCTTTCATTGGGGGCTTGGGGTGGCTCAGGCTAGACCACTGAGAAACCTAGGAAAGTTTAAGAGGAGTGGATCTTCTTCCTTTCCCTCCTCTCCATCTCTCTCTCTTTTCTCCTTTCCTTTTCCCTTTGGACAAGGCCCTGCTGATCCACAGCATATGCCAAGACCTAGCCCAGCAAGAGCATATATGAAGAGGCCCTGTTGTGACTTTGCCATCCTGTGCATGGTACCTAGGCATCCACATCCCTCCACCCTCCTATCATTGATGATCTACGAGGAGGTCACCGATTATGACCTCATTGCCCTCCGCCTGGCATGCCCCATTGGTGCCACAATCCCTCCCACCTCCCATCATTGACGAGTCATAGCCATTGCCAAGATACCTTCCTCAGCTGCTCTAGTGACCTCAATGTTCAACATGTCCTTGTCCGTCTCAAGAATTTTCTAAACTACTAGAACACCCTTTTCACAGAGAGGGCTCAAGTTACATTACTCTAAATCCCCAAATTTCATCAGAATTCAGGTTAAGGTTCAAGATAAAGTGATAGACAATTTTGGAGAGAAGATGGGATGTTAAAACAGGTCACTCCAAACCTACCCCGACCCTACTATTTATCAAACAGGCAGTGTGGGTTGCTTAGGGTTACCTGTTTGGTTAATAGGTCAGGTTTGATTTTGAATTTTTAATCCATTTAATAAATGGATCAGGTTCAGGTTGACAAATATTTGAGGCAGCCAGTATCTGACTTGTATCCAATGCGACATAACCATTTGCCAGTGCTAACTCCAAAGCTCAGAATAGGTGTTGCAGTTTGAAACACGGATATCAAGTAGATCACACATTTCTTGTGAACTTGTTGAAGTTCGGTATTCATTCTACCGACAAGAGAATACAAGTTAACCCCTTGCTAACAGTGTTACATATAATATGGGGATCAATTATCTAGGTAAAGCAAATCAAGTTTAACCTCTAACCTACGTTCTTGACCACAATATGTCAATCCAAGATTACAGTTAACATGTGAGCCAAGGAATGACAGAAGGACAGTTAAATTTACAAGAAAAGAGACAAGGAGCATACTAATATGGCATGCTCTTTGTTCAAAGTAAATAGAACTAATCTGTGATTGGCTCTTTTTTTTTTATTTTAAAAAACCAAAGCATTGATGCTTCCTCATGCAATCAAGTAAACCATGAACATCTGAAAGAAATTATTGGGCTTGCAGTATTGTATTTCATCTTAACATCAATATAGATATTTCTAAAATGACGGTATAACAACCGATCCAGTTATTAGAGTGTTCCAGTTTGTCAAGAACTTGCAATCCAGCCCCTTCAAAACTAGAAACATATTTATTCAGTATGTATGCATCAAACTCAGCACAGTTGAATACTTTGCTAAGCAAAAATAACGAGTTAAATTTGGAAGAATTCACTCTATACTCATCAAAATCTATCCAACATAGACATCTGCCTTGATGAGTTGACTCCAGAATTTAAACCATTTACCATACGACCAATAATCATGGTTATGATAACAGCACTTTTCACATATAACAGTCATGCCGGACTGTAACGAGGCCAGATAAGATTAAAAGAAAACTTTCTGCATAAAATTTTGGTATATTATAACATTAAGTCGTACAACAGCAAAGCAACAAAATCAACAGTATTTTCTTTTATATTATTATTTTTTTTCAATAAACAGAATAACAGTATGAGAAGACAAAAAAGAAATTGAGACAATAACAATTTCAAAAAGGGCCGTTATGACAGTTACACAATATTCTTGTAATGCCCATGATCCATAGCAGAGGTGGTGTGATAATGACATAAAATGACAGGCATAATCATCAACGGACTGTTTAAAAGTGATGACACATCCTAGAATTTCTGCTTCCTTGTTTTATATTCTTGACAATTTCTCACTCATAAGTACATAAAACAAATCTATCTACTTGAGAACAGGCTCTTGATTTTTATGCTTACACCAATGGGAAAATATCATTATTTAAGTGCATGAAAGTTTAGATTACAGACCTGGACATTTCAACAGCCTCCTTATCTGTGCCACGGTAAGCTCCATCTAACTCTGCCATCAGAAAATTCTGGGTCAGTCTGTTGATTCCAATTCCTTCTGTGATAGTATCAAAAGGGTTCTTTAGTCTGCGGCCCTCTGCCTCCTCCCTTGTGTACATTACTCCTCTGGTGACCTTGTTGAACAGACCAGATCCAGGTGGATCAATAAGGAAGCATTTAATATTTGGGTTCTTTTCCTGGGAAAGAAACACAATGATTAAGAAGTACAAAACCCACTTTGTTTGAACAGAATATCAACATGCAATACACGAAAGACATATGGTGAAGACAGACCTTGAGAAACTGTGAAATTCCAGCAACAGTTCCACCTGTACCTGCCGCAGCAACAAAGGCATGGAGATTCCCTTGAGTTTGTTCCCATATTTCAGGACCAGTCCACTCATAATGGGCCCGAAAGTTTGCCAAGTTTTCAAACTGATCAGCAAAGAAACCTCCCTTACAATCAGTTGAGGAGGTGGGATGACATGCTTCTTGCTGTGGTGTATGACCATTTACGTGTACTAAGCTGTTGCCTTCTGTTTTACTAGCTTCTCTTTGTATTGCTGCTAACTTAGTAGCCTCCAAGGCCCTCCTCCTTGCAACATTCACATAGTGGTCTCTGTGTGTAATCGAAACTGGTCTCACTCTTTCTACAGTAGCTCCTAGAGCCTCAAGTATTTGAGACTGAAAAGAATTTTAAGAGCCAAATATTAAGATATAGATATAATCATAACAAATAGCACCAACTTTGAAGCTACACTTCATCTGTAATGTAATTAAATAATCAATATAATATACAATTTCCTGGCAGTTATACAAATACAGTCAACCTTGATTTTGATTTTGATCACATCCTACAAAACTGTATATATTAATATCTCCAACAACCACGTTCTCGAAGCATTGCATGAACAGTAGAATTTTAAGTTCAAAATATCACAAGAGAGTTACATTTTCTGTATAGGTACTGTCTTGCTTAGCATAATGGGCATAATGTGTCATAAAACAAGCCATGCATTTCATTGGCTACCTCCAAAACTCTAGAGGATGTGTCGAAAACTTCTAATTCCCATATTGCAAATATTCCTTTTCACAGTGGTCATGGCCTCATGGCTGAAGAAGGGGTGCATATTGAACCTTTGACATGGCATGCATGAGTCAAAGCACATGTCACCAAGACAAGTTAAAATTTTCGGAGAGCATGGTCAGCATGTTTGCAATATTTCAATTATTTCTAGTAGTAAGAATTCTGAAGCTAACACAAAGTCTACAAAGTAATGCAATTCTTTGCAAATCTATATTTTGGCTTCGTACTAGTTATTCAATTTAACTTCGTATTACATGAGCATATGACATGTGTAACATGAGTAAAATGACCATTTATTTTTCTTAAGGGTATAAAAATATCTGAAGAAAAAAAATAGGCCATTCTCTTCTGATTTAGTGATATATTTTTATTACTCTTTTTAATCAACCTGCCTGTCCCCCATCCTTTTGTATGATTATTCTTTGATTCCAAGAAATGTAATTATAACGCCAATCGAAAAAAGTCATGGCCTTGCTATAAAAAATCTAACAATGTTAGCAACAATTCAATGCATGTTCTTATCATAATTTGTATCTTTCTTTGCTTCACCACTTCATTACAAGCAAGGTTCTCAATTCCGGTACCGGTGGCCATTTCGATCGGCCGGCGGTATGATTCGATACGGTTCCGTACCGGATCAGATCGGCGTGAACCAACTTAGGGAGGAGAAAAAGAGAGAAAAAGAGGAAAAGAAAGAGAGAAGGGGGTCTACCGAAGAGGCCGCCGGAAGGCCTTCGGCCGGCCACCATGGCTGTCGAGCGGCATAAACGCCGCCTACGGCTCCGTGGCATGAAACAGGGGCGGTCGCCCCTGTTTCACGGATTTTTTTAAAAAACAAAAAAAAAAAGTGAAGCCGGCAATTTTTTTTTAAAAAAAAGGTGAACCCGGCAAACCGATTGCCAGCTTCACTATTCATTAGCTTTAAAAAAAAAAACGACGAAGGAACATGGGTGGTCTCTCCTATTCTGCCGTCCTCCGACGGTCGCAGAGGGCCACCACCACCCTCCGGCGGCCGCAAAGGGCCACCGCCGACTTCCAATGGCCTCTCCCTCTTCTCCTCTCTCTCTACCTCTATTTTCCTCTCTTTCTTCTCCAGCATCGGTGTGTGCCATTTTCTCCACCGAAACCGTCCCGGTTCCCCGCCGGTCTCCGAACTGTCCGGTTCGGGACGGTTCTGAGAATGCTGACTGCAAGTTTACTTGGGCTTTCCCATTTTTACCCAGACCATTCCATATAAATTGCAAAGGTTTACCAGAAATGAAAAGGATTGGTTTCATAAACTTCAGGTTATGGCAGAGAGTATAACCACCTAATAAAAATTCAAAATATAGGCACCTTCTCAGCAAAACAATTGGCAACCAAAATATGTGAAACTATAAAAGAATTATATAAGCAGTCCTATCTAGTTCCAAATATTATTTTTGCATGTTTTGAGGTCCATATAAATAACTCCCAAGACCCAAGAATACAACATTTGCTGAATATTCCTCTGGCATGCAGGAAGGTGGTTGAGGTTCCTCCCACTTCTGTTAGTTGGTCATTGGCATCATGGGAGGGTGATGAAATCAAAGGCCAGTAATCAAGTTCTGCTTAACCCTTCTGTGAAGCCTTCTCAGTCTCAGTCTAGCCTGGTGTTTTATGGATGAGCTCATTATGACAGGAACAAGCTTGATGGTTGGTGTTGTTGCTAGTTTAAAATTATATAAGTTCTTACTGGCTTTTGACTAATAGAACAAACCATGTCAATATGTACCGAGACAATGAACATCCCAGTCAGAAATACTGGTAATATTTCATATGCATATCGTACTTATTGATTTTATTATGAAATTTGTTCTTCAGAACACTCAAGTTACCATTCCTCCAGTAAGAGGAGGGAAAAAACTCTTGTTAATAATAATTTACAACTGAATTCTATGATTTGCATAATATGACTTATCAAATAAGTTTTATTTAGTATCCTGTTCACATGAGCTGATCAAAAGATCCTTTTAAAAAAAAAAAAGGCAACATCTAACCACTTATCATCTACCTTCAAACATTTTACATCATGTGATCCAAGTTAGAAAATAAAATTTTCAACATTATTCATAATAAATTATGTTCCTCATAGTCTTAACCAACAAATAGATCCAAAGTTAGTGAAACTTTAAACTTCATCAACTTAAAGGAAAACAAGCAAGCTTAAAAAAGACAATTTTGTTCTATAGAGGCAGTGCAGATAACTCCATGGCTTTGCTGCTGAAACATACGGGAACCACATTACAAGCCTTTATAGACAACTTGACACAGATAGGCGTAGAAGTGATTGTTTAAAAGCTTAAGTTACTAGGAATAAAAGATATTGGTAGGCAACTTTGAGAGATATTAAGCATATGTTTGACACACATACCTTCTCGATGGCAACATCATCCGGAATTACGACATGACATTTACATCCATATGCTGGAGCAACTGTAGCAAGGCTTATAGCTGTGCTTCCAGCGCTTCCCTCAGTCACTACACCTCCTTGGACGAGCTCTCCAGAATCCAGAGCCTACAAAAAGTCACGACACAAACCTAACCCGTGAAACTTGAAAGCTATAGGAATAGACATCCATAATGCAACAACAATTAACTACATGCTGCTTATCTTTTAAAATTCTAATTCATGATACATAATCTGCCTCATTGAATAATTTAGTCAGAATTACACTACCCATAAAGATTATAACTAAATGCATAAGAGGACATAGCAATTCTATAGAACCAGAAAGTGGAAAAATAATCATAAAAGTTCCACTCTTGTTTTGAAAAGAAGCACCTTTCTGATATTATAAGTAATAGAAAACAAAAAAATTGAAGAACATCGAGTTTATTTGATTAAAAAAGAAAAACTATGCACAACCCACGGAAAACAGAACGCCTGCTGCGTTAATAACGTTGCATTTTTATTGCTAATTCTTGCTTTCTTTCTAATATGGAAACAATTATACGGAGAAAAAACGAAGATTATCAACGGAAAAGGAGATAGGATCATCAGTCATCACCTCTTCAATGATTTTAACGGCCACACGGTCTTTGACGCTCCCCCCGGGGTTCAAGAACTCGGCTTTCCCCAAAATCTAAAAAGCAACAAAAAAAAAAAAAAAAAAAATCTCCCAAGTTAACGAAGGAACCAGATGGCTTTCTTCCCACCTTCTTACCGGAAATTTCGACAGATATAGAGAAAGGAGTTGCGATCTCTATGAAATCCGACAACTTTACCTCGCATCCCGTGGCGTCGGAGAGGCTGTTGATTCTGATAAGCGGGGTGTCGCCGACGGCGGCAACGAGGCCGCTCCTCCTATTTCTTCGAGGGTTTGTGCGAGATCTCTTCCATAGGAACTTTGAGCGATGGTTAGACAGGAGGACGTACGAGAGGAGGGCGGCGGATGAAGCCACGGTAGCGGCGGCGGCAGCGAACACAGCTCCGGCGGGATTCGCCGCCGCCATTGCTCCCTTCTCTCTCGCATAAAGTGTTTATACGGAAAAAAGAAAAACCGCATGGAAATAAATACGAAGTCATCCCCGCTCGGAGTACACGCGAACATATGCCCGGGTAACAATTGGGTCGAGCCGGGTCCTGTATCCATTGAGCTGGATGCACGGCCGGGTCAAAATTTCGTTAACCCAAATCTAACTCATTTATTAAATATATTAAAATTCTAAATATAACCTATTTATTAAATATATAATCTGATTCAATTCACATTAATTATTTAGTAAACAAATCAAATTAGATGAAATATATTAAATAAATTAAATAGGTTAAATAGGATGGATTTAAATAATTAAATAAATCATATCGTGAACTAATTATTAAAGAATCAAAATCGATTAAATGGCATAATGGTCTGAATTTAACTTATTTAATAAATAAATTTAAATAAGTTAATTTATTTATAATTTAAATTTATTCATATTAAATTTAAATTTATTTAAATTTGATTGCTTGTGCGTTACGTTGAGGCGTCAGCCCATAAATTGCCATGCCAAAATAGAAAAGCAAGGCGATGGATGTACAAAACTTCGTATGTGGACATTCGCACTAATATACAGAAACCTGGTAATCTGTTGAGCTCAAAACAAAGGTAAAATGGATTAGGAAAAGTAGAAACTGCATCCATCAAGCCCTAAACCAAGTGTTCCATTTTAAAAAATAGAAATCAAAATGCACGTAACAAATGGTAGACCAGTCTTTGGGCTTTTGCGTTGCTAATCTAATTCAAATGTGTTCCATGTCTGTGTTACCTAATGTTCAAGAATGTCAATGGCTTGGATTGGTATTTGTTGGGATATCAATACCACTTCTAGTATCGATGAATTATAATAAAAAAAATAAAATAAAATAAAAAAATAGTCAAATACGTAGATCAGCTCAAGAACTCGCCTCCACGGGGCATACAAAGCTTCACTATGAAAGAGAAAAATCAAATAATACAAGAAAAACTTATCACTCAACTCTTATACAAGAGTCTCTCAACAAGAAGTTTCAAAATTCTTACAAAAGTTCTTTGAAATCTCTCAAGAAGCCCTCAACACCTTCGAGATGTCGCCAGCTTTCCAACGCAATAAATGACTCGTCAATCGGAGTTATATAGACTCTAGAAACTCAAAAACAGTATTCGAATAGGAAATCCAGTCCTAAATACACTCGAGATCGCATTTGGACCGTCCGATCACAATCGGCTTCTTTCTAAGCCATCGGATTGCTCAACAGCAGTCTTGATCAGGCTCGGATCGATCTTGGATTGTTAGATCATGATCGGAAGCTCTCCCAGCTGTCGGATCGTGCAAAGAAGAGGGCCATCACGTCAGATCAAGACCAGATCGAATCCCAGCTATTTGATCGTGACCAGCTTTGCTTTGAGCCATCCGATCATGACCAGTCCATGGAACAGTGTCGTGGATCATGCAAAACAGCTTGAAAATGCCTAATTAGTCCATGCGGGCGTCCATGAGCTGGCGGTCCATGGTGGATCGTGCTCCACCGCGTGGGTTGGGCACCCGGATGGCCCAAGCACGCCCCCTCGCATGCTCGCACGCATTGCTGACCCAGCGCACGGCTGGCCTAATGCCGTTGCATGCGGCCAGTTTTGGGCTATGCCGCCACCGTCCGGCACCGCTGGTGGATCCCTCCGATGAGCCCGAAGGCCGGCTACCCTGCTCTGACCTTCTTTCACGCATATCTTCTCTATTTGGACTCCGTTTGGATTGTTCTTAGGCTCGTTGGACTCCATTTATCATCCTGAATCTCGCTGTGAACTTATTATGAAAGAATTCAAAATATATTTTTTTAACAATCTCCCTCTTGACTCGATATTCGGCCTTCATCTATCTATGAGAGCTTATGATCCATCTCGCCCCCATGCCTTGAGGCACGCTTGCTGATCATGGATGGGCAAACGTGGGAGTTGAGCCAGGCCACTCGATCCCACCTCCATTATTGGTTGTGTCTACTCTGACCAAAGATCTGCTTGAAAAAATCTCCTACGGCAATAGGAACTTCACTCTGCGATATTGCCTCTCGTCCTTCCGAGTCTCTCGTCTCATGCCCAATCCACCTCTACCTGGAGCTCCACCTCGCATTGGGCTCTCTGGCTCTTGAAGCTCCACCTCGCACTGGACTCCATGTCAAATAGTAATATCTTCTCATCTTCTTCATTTCCTCTAGAATAATCCTATCGCCGCGCATTACCTTCAGAATTTCATTACCAGCTACCCACCTATAGCCATTTAAATCCAATCTGCTTAGTGAGATATGATTCCACCTAAAATTGGGTATGTATTGAATCTTTTCCAATCTTCTCACTGTACCATCATATGTCCAGCTGATTGTCCCGATGCCTCTGATCGTACAACTTGATCTATCCGGTAGATAAACAGTGTCCTCACTGCTTTCTAAGGAGTCAAACTACTCCTTTCTACAATAAATATGATATGTGCATGCAGAATCTAAAATTCACTATTGAAAAAAAGTAGATATCTCATCAGATATCTCTAGGACATCATCCTCTGACTCGCTATGATCGTTGCTATAATAGCCCTCGTTCGATCCCTGAGCTGCGGGCAATCTCTGATATGATGTACCAACTCATCGCACCTGTAGCATCTAATCTTGCTTTGGTCCCTCATCTTGGACCTGGATTGTCCCCCTCACAATCCTCTACCGCTCCGTATACTGCCTCCTGTTCCTCTAGAAATCGTCAAAGTTGAGCTGCCGCCATCTGAGCTCGAAGCTGGGTTCTTCCTCTTGAGAACCTCATATTGGAATATCATTGCAGTGACCTCGTCCATCTTGATGGTGCTCTTTTTCATTAGAAAAGCAGTCACTAAGAACTCATACGAAGGGGGAAGCGATGCTAGCAAGACCAACGTCCTAGTCTTCTTCTCAACTTTTTTGCCAACGCTGAGAAGATTGGTGAGGATCTTTTGAAAGTTGGATAGATGCTTCCGCACGTTCTAGCCTTCGTCCATCCGCAGTTGGTAGAACTATCTCCAAAGAAATAGCGTGTTGGTGAGCAACTTTGTCATGTACAACTCCTCGAGTTTCGACCACAGCATCATCGAAAAAGTTTCGCCAAGCATATGGATCACCATATCATCCATTAGGTATAAGTAGATTGTGCTTACCGCCTGCATCTGGATCTACTTCCAATCCTTTACCTCCATGGTAGTTGGCATCTCGTCGTTCAAGAGAGCATCGATCAACTCATGTTAGATGAGGACATCCTTTATCTTTGCTTGCCATGAGGAAAAATTATCCTTCCCATTGAACCTATTGATCTCCACCTTGATTGCACTTGTCTTCTCCATATTCTTCAATTTCTATCACCTACTGCAATCTGCGCTCTGGTACTGCCTAGCTCTGATACCAACTTATTAAGGGATCAACTACTTTGATACCACTTGTTAAGGATCTACCACTTGTTAAGAATCTAGTACCGATGAATTGTGATAGAAAGAAAGAAGAAAATAAAATAAGAAAGCAGTCAAGTACGTGAATTGGTCCAAGGGCTCGTCTCCACGGGGCTTGAAAAGCTTCATTATGAAAGAGAAAAATAAACAATACAAGAGAAACTTACCACTCAACCCATGTACAAGAGTCTCTCAATAATAAGTTTCAAAATTTTTATTAAAATTTTTTAAAATCTTTTAAGAAGCCTCTCAGCATCTTTGGAACGTCGCTAATTTTTCAACGCAACAAACGGCTCATCAATCGGAGTTATATAAACTCTAGAAACTCAAAAAAAGTATTCCAATAGAAAATCTAGTCCTTAACACACTTGAGATCGCATCTGGACTATCCGATTATGACTGGCTCCCTCCTGGGCCGTCCGATCATGCAACAGTAGTCCTAATCAGGCTCGGATCGATCTTGGACCATTAGAGCGCGATCGGAAGCTCTCCCAGCCGTCGGATTGTGCAAAGAAGAGGGCCATCACGCTAGATCAAGACTAGATCGAATCCCAGCCGTTCGATCATAACTGGCTCTGCTCTGAGCTGTCCGATTACGATCGGTCCATGGAACAATGCCATGAACCATGCGAAATGGCCTAGAAATGCCTAATTGGTCCATGCGGACGCCCATGAGCCGACGGTCCATGGTGGACCGTGCTCCACCGCGTGGGCTGGGCGCCAACGCGGCTCGCTCCCGCCTGCCCATGCGCCCGACCGGCCCAATGCACGACTGGCCCAGTGCTGCCGCACACGGCCAGTTTTGGGCTGCGCTGCTGGTGGGTCCCTTCGACGAGCCCGAAAGCCGGCTATCCTGCTCTGACATTCTTTCGTGCATATCTTCTCCGTCTGGACTCCATTTGGACTGTTCTTGGGCTCATTGGACTTCATTCATCATCCTGAACCTCGTTGTGGACTTATTATGGAAGAATTCGATGCACTTTTCTCAACAGTATTGACCACATACATCATCGGGTTACCTCAAGGACAATGGAGATGAAGAGAATCAAGATGTCTATCATAGAATTTAAAAGTTCTTATTACTTTAAAAGTTTTGATTTTGATATAGGAAAATGTATAAGTTATGAACTATACAAACCAATCAAGAGAATAGCTAGTAATAGGCGTGCATTCTGTGCATGACTACAAAACTAACTAATAGGTGGCTATTGTCTAGCATCCAAAGAAGAGACTTTGAAACGGTTAGTTATTTCCCTTATTAAGTGGTGGCTTGTGTAAGATGGTCTGTGAGACGTTCTTGGTTGACCCTAATAGTAGTTATTTTCTTGTCTCAAACATGAAGCAATGCATCTGCAAGTTGGAGCATTTCAGACTGTGCAACTGCAAATATCTCCGAATACTGATAAAAGAAGCATATCAAATGTAATCATTCACTAGTAGAAGCTGTAGAGGCTGACAAGAAGTAGTACTAAAAGCCCAAGGAAGCTGTATTGAAGCTCCAAAACGCCAATATGCAGTACCGGCTGAGACGGCAAGGAGCATCTGTCCTCCAATAGTGCGTCTAGTTGGTTTCAGTACACTTAATGTAACTTCTGCTTGGAAGAAATACACAGTTTTGATCAACCTTGTGAATTTACACTCTTCAGAATGCATTGATCATCAAAAGATAATTGATTCTGAACCATACTCTCTCTTTGTTTTGTTTTTGGTTTACAGGTAACATTCCTCCAGGCAAGATGTATCTCAGCTTGAGCAAGACCAAGCAATTTAAATTGTTCATTTCTAACAAGCATACAGAAAACTACTTGGTCGGCGATGACAAAGGATTCTTCTTAATCTTCCAAATAAGAAAAATAATGCTTTGCAGGACAGAACGTTTACATAAAAGTCTTAATCATTTCACCAAGAAATATCGGCAGCATTAGCAGCTTCAAGTGCTTCTCAGCATCAATCTTAAAAGGCTATTTTTATGGAAAACAGAATGTGCTTTCGTTCCATACTGTGAATACAATTTCCAACATGTATGTCTAAAGTTTTACAGAGTTTCACTCTCCCTCGCTCCGTAAAGACACCTTTCTTTAACTACGAAGCATCATATTCTCCCAAGCTGTACATGAGAACCTCACTCGGTGTGGCTGATGAAAGAGTATTTAACTTCTTGCATTTGTGGAGGGTTCCTGATGCTTCCCAGCTCTGCAAGACCAAATGGCCATGTCATAATTAAAGAAAGCAGAGCAACATCATTCAAATCTAAATGTATATATCAGTTGCTTGGTAGCAGTACAGAGTTTCAGGAATTCAATAAAAAGTAAACATTCCAGGATATTAGAATTACCTGACAGTGAAGTGTTAGAGTTCCAAAAACACTGTGTGGTCTACAAATGATTCATTCAAAATTGTGAATATAAAGGAACACCAAATTATCTCTATGCTAAAAGGAGGGGAGTTTTATTAATTTATGATGTCGGTGGTTCGGTCACACTGAAATTGTAAATGAGAGTTAAGAACAATGTATATATGGTTGGACTTCGCTGCACTCAACTGGATCTCTACTAAGATCGGAATAGGTTTAGAATGGATGATGTCAGTTCTAACGATGATATGAGCTATTAGATATGATCTACTACCTCTAAATAGCTTATGCATAAAAAATCATGTGATTTGAAGATCGTTAGCCTATGAATAGGTGATTGAAAATATATATAATTTAATGTTGTTTAGACTGTCTAACTTTTTGACCACTTGATGCACATGCTAAGAGTCTTCAAATTACATGATTTTTAATGTACAGGTACAGGTAGTAAATCACATCCATCACTCGGATCATCAATGTGGGGTCTCCATTATCCAATATAGATTTGACTGAATCTGAGTGGAGATCCATTCAAGTGTAGCCAAGCTCTCTCTGTGTGTGTATGTGTGTAGAAAGAGAGAGAGAGAGAGAAGAGGCAGAGCAATTTAATCCAATATATTGGTCCGCAATTAAGGGTGCTCTACCTCTCTCTCTCACCCCCCCTCCTCAAAGTACAGGAAACATGTTAATTAAAAGAAGCAAATCAAGATAAAATTTAGTTTAGGCACACTTCAAGAGGCCAATTGGTCAAATCAGCATGTACCTTCTTGAGATGATTGGAGTTTTGCTTCTTGGTTTACCATCCTCTGACTTGACTAACACTTCCTTTTCTCTGGCTGCCATTTCTCTTCTCATCTTCTTCAACTCCACTTCCATTGCCTTTGTTAGTGCATCAACCTTTTTCTGGAGCACCTGCATAGGAATACAGCCATGAAAAAGAAAAAAAGCAAGAAATAAAGTTGTTCAAATACAGTTGTTCAACTTTTAATTATCTAAAACTTTGTTGTTCACCTTGATTTCATCATCCCTAGCGGTCAACCGCTGATCTTTCTCCTCATGCGATATTCTTAAGTTGATGACTTCCTTTTGCAGTCTGTCATACAGAAAACCTGATACCATATCTTTGCAGGGATCTTCTGAAACACCATTGTTCTGTGGCTTGACATCACCAAATCCCGTGGTTGTAACTCCTTGTGAAACCTCTGTCTTTCTTTGGGCAGTAATGTCACAGCCATCATCCGAACCACCCTTATTTTGTGACTCAATGTCATCACATCCTTTGGCTCTAACTTCTTGGAAAATCTCTGTTTTTACTTGAATAAAATCACTCATACTCTCATTAACTTTAGTGATTCTTTCTGCATTCTCCTTCCCATCATAATCAAAAAATTTGCTTTTTGAAGCCCATAAATTCTTTCTAACCAGATTTTCTGTAGTAACAAACTTCTTTTTTAAGCTATTTGTTCGTTTGATATTTCTGTTGGTGACAAAGCCTTCTGGTACTGAATTAGGCTGTTGTAAAATTGAAAGTCCAGAGGCAGCAACAGAAGCCCTCGGCTGAGATGTTGATCTTTTTTTTGGGCTCCTGGTGTCGACACCTTGTGGTACAGAATTAGGGTGCTGTACCACTGAGACTTTATAGGCAGCAACTGAAGCCCTTGGCTGAGATGTCGATCTCTTTATTGGTTCCTCATTTGAAGAGCACCCTAATTTTTTCTCAGACTTCTCAACTTGCTTTATTGATAAGCTTGCTGCTTGCTTTAGACCTTCTTCCAATGTCCTCAGTCTCAAATTTAGTTTATCCTGTATGTTAAATGTATATGGAAAAGAAAGCCTATAAACAAGTGTAAAATATAAAAGATTAACCAAAAAAGGTGATTGGTAAGATTTCATACTTTGAGCTGGGCTTCTGCCTTAGCAGTTCTTTCTGCTACAGTTACCTTATCCCGCAACTGTTGTATCTCCCCCTACAAATGCATCACTATTTAAGTCAAGACATGAAATGTAGTTAATATTACCATGTTATACATCCATGAGTGTTATCAAGACAAAACTAGAGTTTCAAATGATGAATGCATATATGATATATAGCTTAATTTTTGCCATATTTCCAGACCATGCTTAAATAGCATTTGTAATTTCAAATGTTTCTGAGAAAAAACCAGGCTTCCTATTTGTTTTTTTTTTAAAAAATAACTTAAAGAGCATTTGAGTTTCATGAAAATAAGGTAAAAGATAAGTAGTCAAGTAAACCAATGAAAATCCTTTGTGTTTTGTTTTACCTGCAAAAATCTTCGCTCTTGCAACCATTGCTTCGCAGGCATGACTTTGTCACTGTCATCCTTCCACTCATTTGCGACCACAGTTGCCACGCGATTTGCTGAAACCCTAGCTCTTGCTACCTCTCTCTCAAGAGTTCTTTTCTCTTCCTAGAAAATAGTTAATCATGAATTAATTCCCCAAATTAACCACTAGAGAAAGAATCAGGAGGAAGAATAAATAGTGAACTAAAATCTTACATTTAATTCAGCAACCTGACGCTGATAGTCACGCACAGCATTAGCAGCTGCTCCACCTGCAAGAATAGATTCTTCAAGTTCATGAATGGTTTGAGTAAGCTTCTCCACTTCTACAACCTTCTGACGATTCGTTTTCTCCAAGAGTTTATTTTCTTCCTGAACCATGATAAAGACATCCAGAAAGATTAGTGACTTAAGTTCTCCACAGGTTGTCAACCAACAAAAAGGATACATTTATGGTCATGCCTGGCATATCTCTATTTGCTTGCTCAATTCAACATTCCGGTTTTGCACAGTCTCCACTATCAATGCTCGTTCAAGAACAGTATGCAAAATATTTTCTGCTTCAATCAATGCTGCCTCTTTAGACTTCATAATTCGTTGCAGAGCCTTTTTATCCTCTTGAAGTTTTGCAATCTGCAGTATAAATCGTGAAAGTCATAAACCCCCAACATTGAGAGATTTTCTTATAGTGGTTTTAGAACAACCTAAGATTCATACCTCATTCTTGTACTTCTTTATATCAGACTTAAGCGGCGCAATAACAGCCTCAACTGGAAGATGTTCCTCATCCTTTTGAGATGCATGAACTCTTCTTAGAGCTGCTTCTGCAGCAAACTGTGCAGCCAAGGCTTCTTTCTTCTCATTGATTGCCTTCTTGATTTCAAGATTCTGCTAAGCATTACATGTAAGTTGTAAACAAAGAGGCTATCCATCTAAAGTGAACCATGCATTTTTCACAAATTCGAAACTAAAGAAACACAGAATGCACCTTCTGCTCTAGTTGCTTCTCAGCAGCTCTGAGCTTGTCATCAAGTTTCTTCAATTCATTACTAAGCTGGAAACAATAAAACACAGAATCACTATTAAAAAGAAAAAAAAACACCCATGATATCAAAGCCACTTTTTTCTTTTCTTTTCTTCATTTGGGGTTGGTTTGGGGGGGGGTTGAGATTTTGCATGTGCCATGAACAAATAAGTTGTTTAGTACATTTATTACCTCCGCTACAGCTTTATCTTTCATAAGTTCTGCTGTTTTCAAGGCCTTAATTTCACAGTTGGCAAGTCCCAGCTCCCTGTCCTTGTCTGCAGATCAAAGAACTTAGACAAACAAAGGAATTGGAAGCATGCTTTGCTATGTTAAACTAAGAACTCATTTGAATGTTAAATATCCAAGTGTGTAGTCTAATGTAGGATTCATAATTAAAATATCTTTTGACTCTCTTGATAGTTATTGATGACATGTAACTAGCAATGATTACTATTATTCCTCGTAAGCAGGAGGTGTTCTTAAACTGCAAGAACCTAAATACAACCAATGAGCTGTACTGGGAATTTCAGAGAATTGCCTCTTGTACCGTCTGAACATGAAGTCATATGTCAGGTTATCCCCTCCATGATTAAAGCTACAACCAAACTAAGAATAGATGTCTAGTGTCTCTCTCTCAATATTAACCTTGCTTTAAATACCAGTGATACAAAAACCATATTTTCCATATTAAGAACATTTGACTTATAAAGCAACACATAGATTAGTAATTTCATTAGATGACAGTTAGCTTTCAAATGGTTCTAAAAATTGTAATCAAATCATGCCATACAGACATATGGGGAAAATAAAGCAGGCAAGTATGCAATGTCTAAAAGTTAGGAGTCAATCCTAATAAGTTCATATTTATGTCTTGGTATAAACAGAGTATACGCACTTGTGACATTCAAAATTTCATAAGCATAAATTGTTTATCTAAATCACAACAAAAACTCCACAAAAAGAGATGCTTTTTACTTTCTCAAAACAGGTCATAGACAAAGCAGTTTCATTTCTAGATCTCAGCTACTAAATGAAAATGCTGAAGAGTCCTCCAGTATATATTACACGAAGAATCTCAAACTTATATGTCTTTATCCAGAATTAATCCAATATACAGTAACTTCAGTGATTAGTTGCCTCAATCTCCAATCTTATCCCTTAAAATAGGAAAGCAGTCCGAGTCAAACACTATTGTAAAATTATAGCAAAAACACTTTGCAGCTAAAAACAATAATAAGAGAACTGAGAACAAATGCAACACCAAACTGTGGAGAAAAAGAAGAATAAAACATCAATATGTTACAAGGAGCAATACTCATAATTTTCTCCTCTCAAATTTCTTATGCTATAAATCTTTATCCATGTAGTTTAACATGGAAGAAGAATAATTTTGCCTTTCTGCTATGTCCAATCCCATGTAATTGCACCAGAATTTCTGTCATGGCTTCCTGTTAATAATAAGGGTCAAGCTTGAGGTTATTACTATAATGTTCCGATTCTTTTCAGGCTACTCTTAGGAAATGGGCCAGCACTGAGCGAGAAATAGACATTTGATGTTAAAATTAAAGAGTTTTTTTTTTTTAAAAAAAGAACATGATTAATAGTGAAAATCTATACAAAGGTTTGTTTTTTATAGTCCAACTTGTTTTATGTTTTTCAAGTACGACTATCTACTGTATTACATATCGGTATGCATCATCTTCATGGGTTAGTTATTAACTAAGAATAAAAATCATTTCACATGTTCAATCAAAAAAAAAAAAAATCATTACACATGATCCTCCATCATGACTTGAGATCAATGTCATATATCCAAAGAAAAAGATGGTTTTCTGGAGACAGAACTACGCATGGGGAAGGCAGTCCCAATTTGTCCTGGAACATGAGTATACTAAAATCCTTTGAACGAAATTTTGAACAATGATTAAGAATTAGATTGTTGTTAAGAAAGGAACACCACAAGGTTTTTTGTATAGCAGTAGCATCAAGTGGCAACATGATGTCTCAACGGTAAAATATGTTTCCTTAGTCCAGAAATGAAAATAGAACATTAAAGTAGAACTACGTTTCATCATAAAATCACCGAAATAAAACAACAAAGAGTAATTTCAATCAGAAATTATTAATAGAACACTGTCAATTAGACAATTGGTGAAATGAGATGGAAACCAAAGTTCAACCATTCAAGGAACCCTTTAAAAAACTCCTCCAAAAACAAACTTTCGATAAGAATTGTCGATGCCCGGGAAACAACAGAATGAAAGGAGCAGCCTTTTATTACCAAGAAAAGACAACCCGTTCTACGGTTCTCCATGCGAAAAACGGAACACTTGAAGCAGAGCAGTCAACATAAAAGCAAAGAAGAGGAGTCCTCTTTGTACATAAGCATACCTCTAAGCTGGTTCTCCAATCGATTGAGTTCAATCATAACAGGATCCGGACGGCTCGGAAACATCTCTTTTCCACCAGCTTCGCCCAAGCTACCCATCTTCCTCGCAATCCTCTGTTCCAGGGTCCCCTGTTTGTGAGAGAAAAGCCCAGCAACCAAACAAGGGGGTTTGGGGGGGATTTATGGGATGGATTCTGTGAAGAATGGAGTTTGAGACGATAGAGAGAGAAGGCGCGTTTCGTCGCGAAGAAGGGAGAATATTTTTTAAAAAAAATCGAAGAAAAGGAAAAGAAAGCCGGCTGTAGCCGGCTGTTTGATAGGTACCGATTTGCTGATATGGATTTCTGTGCGAGTGCCAGAGGAAATAAAAGGATATGGAAAGCATGGTAAGCCACCAAAAGGATGGACAGGTGTATCTTCCAATGGGTTCATATATGATTAGGATGATGGGTGATGATGGCTCGCTTTGACTGGTCTTTGAGGGAAGGTCTCCCAGGGGAGAACACACAACATCTCAAACCATATGCAAGGTATGCTGTGCTGATTATTTTCACTTAGTACTTTCTGTTTGCACATTTTATTCTCTCATGTTGGCCATGGCGGATAAGAAAGATGGGTTTTATAATTATTTGATTTGATCAAATAGAAACTCAATAAATTTATCTTCAAAGACGGAGCTCCCACCATTAAAATTAGGGGGAAAAAGTCATTGGATAGACAAAACTCTATAAGTTATCTTGAACATTGCTATGATAAATAAATCCTGCCTGTCCATCATCTTGTAATAATTATTATGAGGATTCATGTGAGTGTGTCTTTAATCTTAAATTAGCAATGGATTGAATAAATTTTAGATATTTATACAAAACTAAAGAATCTCTCTACTAGCTTATTTAGATAAAGACATGAGTTATTATAAATGATATCAGAGTAGGTTCGATCTATAAGATATGTGGATTAGAGGATAACCTTAGTTTGACTAGGATGCAAAAGCTTAAATGGAGGAAATATATGAGGAATTTGTGATTTATTTTTTCATGTTTAATGTATGTCAAAATATCAACACGGATCTTTCTTCATTTTTTTCATGCATTTAATTATTGAGACACAAGTTGGAGGTACTTGGAGATTTTAACCTAATTTAAGCCCATGATTAGAGGGCCATGTTCTTAGATTAAAATTGGGATCTTCGCCCTCGAAAGCTTCTTTAAAAAGAAAATCATAAGCCTTATTTGCAAGCAATAAGATAATTGGAGGCAATATAAATATCACCAGATATTATGATAGCATGGATATTACCAGATGGTCGCAAACAACTCAACAGGACCAGGGTAATATAATTCCTTTGGGTTCTCATCTCTTGCCACCTGGGAAGCAGGAGGTCTTCTAGAACATCCTGTCTCCGACCCATTTAACTGGTTATTTAGAGAAATCAACCAAAACATAGCTCACATCTGTTTGTAGTCATGCAAAGATCATCCAGAATAGATCGTTCTTTGAAGGTTGAAGTGGCTTGAAAGTTATTATTAGAAAATAGGCAAATCTCCCTTCTTTGCTTGAAAGATTGTCTCGTAACATCAGGGTTGGGAATCTGGGACACCTTGCCATTTGGCCTTTGTTGTTTTGTTTTGTTTTATTTTTGTTTGTAAAAGCGACAAAGGAAAGGCTCTGTCACTCACCAACACCACAATAGAGAGCTGGAGACCATCACAACCTTCCCATAGACATCAGTAAACATAGCGATCTTTCTTTATAGCATAGAGTTTTGGAACGAAGAATTTAGTGCAAGGCAATGATATGAAGCTTGTCCAAGTTCTTATCGTCGGTGGTAGGTGAGCTCAGGCTAGGCTACGAATCCTAAAAATTTTGATCTTCTTAGAAAAGATTCAAATCCATCATCACATCATGGAACGTATCGACATCGAAAGAATTTTATTTTTTTCCTTTTTTCTTCTCGAGAAGATAATTATCTTAAGGTTAATTCTTTGATAATAAGAACGTGTTTCGTTCATGGAAGCTCATAGATGGTAAGGTAGGTGAGGAGAGTGACATTTTGGGTGGCAAGGGAAGGGTAAAATGGTATGATCATCGCCACATATCAACAGAGAACATCATGGGTTGGTAAAATAGGTGTTAATGGCTAAAACCATGCACAGGCAAGCATCATGAACAGTTAATATTGATCCATCATTATCCCTGGGAAAACTAATAAGCTGAGTGATTAACATTCAGAATAGGACAATCCAGTGTTCATTTCTTCATCAGTAAATTTAAAATATATCAAAAAGTATATCAAGATATTTACATTATGAAGAAATAACCGATGTATAAAAATAATTAATGTAACAAAATGTAATTAAGGAGAAGCTTTTTGATGAGCCTTTCTACATCATATATCTAACCATGGTTGGTGATAAGACTACTTGGATTAGCAATTTCTTCAGTGCAACCGATAAGTCATTTTATTTTAAGGTTTGCAGCATGCCTAGGTCCCTGTTTTTGGTGTTTGTTGCGACTTTAGTTTGTCCTTAAACTGCGACTGTTGGTGCTCTCACTGTGAAGTGCTGACATTTATCACTAATCTTCATTACCCACGTAGCAAATCGGCCTGAAACAATGCAATGAAATAAAAGGGATGGACGCTTTAAAAAGAAGTCATCACCATCCATCAAGCTTCGTCACCACTAAGTATTTTCTCAGGACTACGGTCTCTTTGCTACTTTCTTAAATATTGCTTTTTACCTTTTGACTTCTGTCCTTGTCGTAGGCAAGCCTTATGTTTCCTCTTTAATTATTTTTCAAGCAAGCTGGCTTGAGCGACGGTGATTTACGGCATGTTCCATTCTTTTATCACATTTTTGTTGATGAGAATAATGATGCTACATAATTAAGATCTTTTTAAAATTAGAGAACTTGAGATGTTTAACTAGAGGAAGAAAATTAAACACTACCATCTGCAAGTATGTGTGTACTCTGTTATTTCAAAACAAAATAATGTTGTGTCTACTCTGATTTTGTTAAATCACAAAGAGAGTGGCTGCATGTATCCTTCTCTTAATAAGTTTTCAAATGACATTTGTTGCACTAATATGTTGCAATAGAAATTTAATGAAGCATTCAGAGAGGTTCGGTATAAATTTCAAGACTGTAAATGAACTGAAATAATTAGTTGGACAAAGATAAGAAGGGATCAACATTTGTCTGTAAGTTTCTCAAAATCAACTGAAATAAAATGAACTGGAACACTAAAAGGGCATTGTCCACTTTGTCTAGATTCACGACATCTTCCTTCCAACTTTATATATCCAGCATCAGAAGTATCTTTCAAGAACAGAAAACTACACTTAGTATACAAGGACCTAAGCCAACAGTATTTAGTCCCATTAGCTGTGCATTGGATAGATCTTGAATGTTTATATAGAGCTCGGGAACCTAAATAACATCTTCCAACTACCTTTTCGGTGTGTTTAGTCTTAAATGAAATAAAATGATAAATAAAAACAGTACCATTTATTGCTTCTGAGAAAAAACAATGGGAAGTTTAAATAAAATGTCAAGTTCGAATGATAGATGTAAATAAGGTACAAATTTGCAAACAAAAGAGTAGAAGTGAAGAAAAGATCTATGTCCTAATAGATTTTATAGGTGGACGAGCCTTACCATGTAACTCCTAAACTGATTCTTAATCCAGCTATTCTTCTCCTATAGGGAAATAATGGCATATCTAAATACTGTGAGGATTTGGATTGCCTACTTAATTTAATTTTAAAAATCAACAAAATGCACCCTATTTCCCTATTATTATCAGAAATTGTTCCATTTTGGCAAATGAACAACCTATGCTTTTTTTCTCCAAAATAGAAGAGAGACCTATGCATTTTCCTCGCATCTTACATCAGGTATATGCGTTCAAAAGGCATGCACATACATGCAGACACTTACATATATATATTACTGAATGCTCGTTCAAATGGATTATTAAGTTGCCCATAGCCAGCCCATAAGATTTTTACCTTAAACGCTACGTATCCGGAACATTTTTAAAATGCCATAGCCAACCACACTTGCATGGGGGCACGTTTCAGAGCACCATAAAGTGCCGCTATAATAACAGATTTTTTCATCACTAAAACATAAAAATTCATCATAAATAATTTTTATGATAGATTTTATGGCACAAATATTCATCATTGAAATCTTAATAATAAAAAAAATTTATCATGAAAATTTCCATCACAAATTTCTATGATGAAAATTTTCATCACATATTCCATCAAATAATAAATGATATCCAAAAGTAAATCAGTTACAAATAGTGATGGATTCATGACAGGTTTGAGACAAAAATTCAAGATAGAGTTGTGATGGATTTGTGATGAAAATTTATGACTGATCAGTGATGGAAATTGATGATGGATTTGTGACAGATTGTTCGTCATAATATTTTATCATTGATCCATCACAATATTCAGAATAAATCCATCATAAATCTATCATAATATTCAAAATATATCTATCATAAATTTTCAGATCAAATTCCATCATAAATCCATGGCTGATTCACCATTAAATTTATTTTCTTCTAAAAATAACCCTAAAATATCCAACAAAACACTCAAATATTCATATACAACTAATTCATTCCCTAATTATTAATTCATTCATAATAAATATTAAACTAATTTATAATAATAAATATAATACTAATATTAATTCATAATAAATTCGTTTATCCATATCATCATATTTTTCAAAAAACTACAAACATCAAGATAAAAGTTATCTCATTGTAGCAAAATGTTACATTAAGTTTTCTTAAAATATCTCATAATAAAACAGTTTAGTATCTAAAATAAGTGATCACACATCTGAACAATCATGATCGATCGGGTCGAGAGGCACGTGATTATTTGAGTTCTGACATCATAATGCGAATTGCTTCTCACATCTTTTCCTACATTATTTTTCTCATCTGAACCATCTCCTGCTGCAGCTCTTGGCGTATCTCATGGTATATCTCCTCTCACTATTGGTCACATTGTTGTGTAATCAAGTACTGAACTTGTCCTCCATGAGATGCTATATTGAAGAACTAGGATATCCCGATATCACTAAATAGAAATTACTATCAGATCCCAATAATAGCGTAGGATCTTTTCTAGACCCAAACCCGTATAATCTTTCATTATTTAGGCCCTTAGTTGTTCGGACCCATGCATCTACATCAAACTCAGGTTGGGATGAAACATCTAAGCCATACTTAACAGTCAGAGCAGCAGAATATTCTTCCTGAAATTATTAGTAACGCATTAAGTTAATGCTATTTGCAATATATTAATAAATAATAAATTTATTATTAAGTAGAATAAGTAGACTTATCAAAACTTTTTTGGATTTGTTGTCCACAAAGTCACCCGAACTATTCTTTTGTTGGTGAGTTCACTCAAATGCCTCAAGTTGCATTGGTGGCCTACCTAATTCCATAGTCTAAAAAAAAGAAATAATGAAATTATAAGAAAAAATATATAAATAAATAAATAATAAATATTTTAAAGTAAAGAAAGTATATTTTAATATATCATTTTTTTTGTGTAGAAAATGAAATTGAACCACTCATATGTTTGGTGATTCTATCATCTTTCTTTATCATCCGATTCTTACGTGCAGCTTCTAATTTATTCTTTTACTTTGGAGAATTTCATTTATCAATCAATCTATTCCAAACATCCAGTGCAATCCAAATAGGCCGGTGACCTTTGGCTTTAAAAATATCTTCCTTATCTCCAACCTTCTTTAAAGCATCTTTTGTTGCTTGGTTAAGCATACTAGAAAATCGCCTCTTAAAAATTTGCTCTTATATATTCTTAACCTCAGAATACCAGTCCTCAGGCCATGTATATCTCATCTTCAAACTCAAATTCTTCTTCTTTTTCTTCTTCTTCTTCCTCCATAGCTTGTTCCCAATTATGCTCTTCCTCTACATTTGTAATGTCTACATAGCCACTATCAATGAGAATATTTGGGTCATCAAGATCAATTGTTGGTATAATTAACTTTGGACTAGACATCTCATCTTCTTGGTAAACTACACATGGAAATCATACTTTCATCTTGTATTTTACTTAAAAGAATATCAACTCTACTCCTAACTTAAGTTTTGCATACAACCCACCAATCTCTTCTCTTTCTATTTCTTGATGGGTAACTCATGTAGTACACTTGTTGGGCTTGTTGGGTTAATACAAATGGCTCATTTGTAGATAGTCTAGATTTATTTTTAATTTCAACTAGACCATGATGAGGATGCACTTTTAACCCTTTTTCTATATCATATCAATCACATTTGAATAAGATAATGTTGTTTCCAACACCAAAATACTCTAGCTCTAATATCTCAACCAACATGCCATAATAATCATGTTCATAGTTATTATAGCAACTTTCTTTTACACAAACACTACTGTTCATTGTATTTTTTCTTCGTTCTTGTTGTATGTGAAAGTTGAAGTCATTTGTGAAATACCCTTTATAGCACTTTACCATACGTGAAGGACCTTATGCTGTTTGCATGATATGACTATCTACTTGGTTCCTTTCTTCCATCAACTATTAATAGAAACAATGATGAATACATACATCATAATCATTATAGGAAAAAAATTTGAAAGCATTTTGAACTTACAAACTATCTCAACCAATCTGCAAACTCATGTCCATGTAATCTTTCTACCTCCTTATCACCTATACTTGGGTCCAACTATATTAAATATTCATTGTATTTTCTATAATTTAATTATAGTTAGCTTATTAGGATAAATACATAATCACTTATTCATAATGTAAATCTCAAACACTTACTCGATAAATAGCATAATTTCTTGGATATTTAACAAAACATAAATATGTGCAGCCTTGTACTCATCATTAGACATTATCCTTCGGGAGTTATCAGAACCAAATGGTCGATCAGGATGGCAAAAAATAGAAAGACATCCCGTAGGTTCTACCTCTCCCCCGTCATCATTGCGTGGGACTTGAGTTAACTTTGTTTGGATGCTGGGTTTAAAATAAAATGAGCAGAATGTAAAAATTTTTTGTATAATATATGCCTCACAAATTGAATCCTCAACATAGGCCTTATTCCGCACCTTCTTCTTCAAATCGTGCAAATATCTAATTTATATAGGCACTATTAAAAAATTGGCATATAACAATTTAGCATTCTTAAAGTTAAACAAAAAGCTTGTGAAAGTTTGGAAGGCTAATTTCTCAAAAGAATACATCCAATAATATTGCACGGGCCCACCAACTTTTGCCTCATGAGCTAAGTGAATTGGTAAGGGCTCCATGGAATCAAAAAATTCTGGAGGGAATATCTTTTTAAGTTTACATAGAGTTTTCATAATATTCTTCTCCAGTATCTCCATATGATTTACTTGCAGAATTATTGAGCATATGTTCCTAAAGAAATGGCTAATCTCGGTTAATGCATCCCACACTAGGTTGGGCAACATATTACGAAATGCAACTGAAAGTAATCTCTCCAAAAATACATGATAGTCATGACTCTTAAATCCATAGTATCAAAGATCTTCCACGTTCACACATCGAGATATATTTGAAGCATAGCTATCAGAGAGTTTCAGCACTTTAAGCCAAAGGCAAACATCTCTTTGTTGTTCCTTGCTTAGGGTGTAAGAAACCTTAGGTTTTATAACCCTTCGATTTAAATGCACTAATTCTAACTCTAGACGTTCGTAATACTTTCTCAAGTCCTCTCTTGCTTTTAAGTTATTTTTAGTTTTGCCCTTAACATCCATCACCATATAAAATATATTTTTAAATATATTCTTCTTGATGTGCATAGGAATATTTAGCATAGCTAATAACCCTTCCATTTTTATGAATAATTTACCGATACTAATTTAGCATAGGTAATAAGACTAATTACCTATGCCTAATTCTTGCATAGATAATTAGGCTTATTGCCTACATTTATTTAACATCAAAAAATATTTTTTTTAATTAATTTTTTTTATTTTTATAAATAATTACTGATGGTAAATTATGTAGGTGATAAGTGTAATTACTTACGATTCAATTTTTCGTAGGTAATTATCTATTACCTATGATTAGTTATTGTCGATAAATATTTTTTTATTTTATTTATTTAAAAGATTTACAGTATAGGAAATTAGATTAATTATTTATATTTATTTTTTTGTAGAAAATTAAGATCATTACCTATGATTTTTTTGCATCGAAAAATTTTTTAGCAAAATAAAAAAATAATTAAAAGTAAAATCATTTTCTAACATTAAATAGCATAGGTAAAGATTCTTATTACCTACGTATATTTTTATCATAGGCAAATAAACTTATTACCTACGCAATTAAGAGCATAAGCAAATATTGAGTCATTTTAATAATATTTTTTATAAATAATTTATCGATATAATTTTAAAATTTAAAATTTATCTTCATCTTTTATTATCTAAATGATTATTATTAGATTATCATTACAAAAGTCTGCCTCGATCAGGTTGTCCTAGCCATGTCGATCAATAAAATTTGATTTCGATGGTCATGAATGATCGCATGATAATCTGATAGATAGAGACTACTGATGAATCTAAAAACTTGCAAAGATGATCTCAGTAATATTTATAGCATACTATAAAAATTTTATCTCAATCGGATATCATTATCATAGTTAATTTAGCATGGAATGATTTCAACCGTTAAATGAAAAACTAGTGATCAAAAGGCCAAACGGCATTCGATTATAAGATAATTTTTTAGATTAATGATCTTTGCTAATATTTTGATTGTTTGTACGTTGATGATCATAAAATTCAAACCACATATATATATGAACAATCCAAAATTTTATATCTCTTGATACTAAATCTTGAGATCACTAGGTAAATATACTTATGTTTTTATAAGATTTGTTTAACATGAATGGTTCATATACATACGATTTTAATTTTATGACCATAGCCATGTAAATGATAAAAGTAGTAGCAAAGATTATTTATCTAAAAAATTATCTTAAGCAGACGTCGTTTGGCTTTTTGATCGCTCATTTTTTATTTAATGGCCGAAATCATTCCTTAGTAAATTGACTATGATAATGATGTTCGATTGAAGTAAAATTTTTATAGTATGTTATAAATATCACCGAGATCATTGTTATAAATGTTTGGATCCATTGGTGATCTCTATCTATCAGATCATCATATGGTCATTCCTGATCGTCGAGATAAATTTTATTGATCGACATAGCTAGGGCTTCGAGATTGAGGCAAACTTTTATGATGATACTTTAATGATAATTATTTAGATAATGAACGATAAATATGAGCTTTAAATTTAATAATTATATTCATAAATTATTTATAAAAATATAAATGCTAATTTAAAAAGCAATGGAAGGTAATTAAGTTATTATCGATGTAAAATAATCATCAAAAAATAAACTTTTAGTGATGTAAGAAAGTGTCGCTAAAAAAAATAATTACCTACGTTAAAGGCTAACGTAGGAAATTTACCTTATTTCCAACATATAGTTTTTGTCAGAAATTATTTTTTAATTTTTTTAATTTTTAAATTTTAATTATATATTTTGCAAACCTAATTTTAATTTAAAATAAACTTTTTGATGTTTTATTATCATCAGTAAATACTTATTTTATGATGAAAATATTGCATCGATAATAATTTTTATTAAATATTTTAATTTTTATTAAATTTTTTTGATATTTCATTGACATCGATAATAATTTTATTACCTACATTTTTCTTAAACGTAGCTAAGTGCTGATTTGCCGACGTTACTTTACATTGGTAAAAAGTTAATTTTTTGTTAAATATTTTTTAATATTTTTTATTCATCGATAATTCATATTACCGACGTAACTTTGCGTCGGTAAATTTTTTTAGAAATTTAGCATCCTGCCCTCCGCACGTTTCATCTTCCGCCCCCCTCCTATTTCCCCCATCCAAATCCTCTCCGTCGGCTACCTCCTATTTCCTCCTCTCTTTCGATCTCTCTCACCGTCGGTGGTCCTCGCCTCCACCTCCATCATTACCGTCACCACCTCTACCACCACCGTGGTGCCGTGCTGCTGCCATTGCTGCCATGCCGCCACCCCAGAAAAGGTAAAATTCTTTTTTTTTTGCTTTTGCATCCTCGGAGAAGGGAGGAGGTTGGGTTGGTTGCTCGGGAATGGAGGTAGGAGAGGAGGGGCGGGGCAGGGCAGAGGAGAGCCACAGGCTAGGGGTGGGGCCAGGGCCGGGGTCGGGGTGTGAGGTGGCGGTGGCGATAAGTACCCTGGGGGTGGTGTGGGGGTGGAGGGGAGGGAGGCGCGGATGAAGAGGGAGGAGGGCGCGGTTGGCGATGGTGACCATAGTGGGGACCGAATGGGGTGTGGAGGTAGCGATGGCAACGACATGATGGGTATCGAGGGATGTTTTAGGGGCGGAGGGGAGGGAGGTGTAGATGGGGGGAGGGAGCGCAGGGGGCAGTGGTGATGGTGGGAGGGGGGCGTAGCTAAGGGGCAGTGGTGACGGTGGGAGGGGGACGCAGGCACCGGAGGGAAAGGAGGAAGGGATTTTTTTTCTTTTTTTCATAATTTATTTATTTATTTATTTTTAATGATTAAAAATAAAAAAATAAAAAAGTAAATAAAGTAAACAAAATAAAATAATATATCTTATAAAATATTTAATTATATTTTTAAAATTAAAATAATATATTATATATATATATATTATTTTTTTTGCATATATACACACACATACATATCTATATACATACATATATATATACATATATATAATTAATAAAAATAATTTATGATTCAACTAAAATGACGGTCTCTCTGATGCTCTTTTCAATGATAGATTTAGCTTGTTAAGGCTATATTCATGATTATTTACTTTTAGTTATTAGTTATATAAATAATTTTTTTATTTATAAAATTTATTACATAAAATATAAAAAATATTCATATTTTAGGAAAAACTCTACGAAAATGTAGAGTTATCTCTTTTTGATAAATTAGGATATCATTTCTGAATGTATGTTCAGAGATGGATCCGAAGTTGCATGCATTGAGCCGTAGATTTTCGTTCAAGAGTCGACTCGATCAAGATTGACTCTTGAATATCCTAATTTTGGATATTTAAAAAAAATTAATTTTATTATTATTAATAATTAATATTTTATTTCATTATATGGTATTCAGTAGTTATCTCCATATATTCTCCGGGTATGTATTGGATAGGGTGCATAGGCACCGTATTCACAACGTATACTTGGAGAACCATGAGAAGATGCTGCCAAAATTTTCATAATAATAGAATAAAATATTGACTAATAATATATAATTTTTCAAGAAACAGACATTGATTGATAATATGTAATTTTTTAAGAAACTCATATGTCTTAAATTTTATATATCATTTAGTATTGATATAATTTTTATCAAATATTATATTATCTCTAATATATTATTTGATACAGATATGGAATCAGGAGGACGACCCCGGAGGCTTGCATGAGGAGATGTCGATGCATCAATTTCTCCTAATGACCAAGCGATCACACTAGCTAGTTTAGGTTGATTTTACATATTATAGTTTTTTATACTTAATTTACTTTAATTTTTTATCATTTATAAATAATTGATTTTAAGTTATGCCACTAGGAGGACGATCTGATGGAAGGACCAACATGAAGATGTCAGTACCTCTTCATCATCTCAGCAGCACACTACCGATGAGGCAGGCACATCATCTCCTGTCATAGATTATTTTTTTTGTGTTATATTTATTTTAAATTTTTATCATATATAAATAACTGATTTTAAGCTTTATATTTTATTGCAGCTACGGATATTGTGATTAGATGGATACGTGGAGCCATCAGAAATGAGAAGTTGGAGGAGTGGAGGAGGGCACATCCCAGGAAGAAGATGAGGATTATCATCCCACCGAAATATGTCATGCCAGTAGAGTGCCATGTTAGGGATTCGTACATATACGAGGTAGGTATTATTATCCATTCGTACGTTTTTTTGATGCTGACTGATTAGTGCAGAGTTACGAGGCCACAACAGCAAGTCCTTCTCGATCATTTGTAGATAACTAAATATAATTTTTGATAATTATGATATTTTTATTTTTTTGATAAATCTCATATATTGTACATTATTTTTTCAGCACGATTTTGATATTCAGAAGATTGATGCCCCATATGTGCGGAAGGTTATCCTTCAGTATATGGGACGATTGCTTAGAGGATTCAGATATGAGCTCCATACTCACTGGAAGGAGGTCTTCTAGGCACATAGGGCGATGCCGACACATGAGACACTGCACAGGAGTATATCACATCCCGACTGGGATCTTCTCTGCACTAGATACAAGGATCCTATATATCGGATATAATTATTATGTATAATAAAAATATTGATTATTGAATTGATATATTTTTATAATATGTTCACTAATATCTTCATTACATTTGTTTATTAGGCCTACTGCGATAAGACCTCACAGAGCAGGTCGAGGTTCATGGTGATGCATTGTAGTGGATCAAAATCATTTGCACAGTATCAGTATGAGTTAGTAAGTACACATACATACATCTTTAATGATTTGTTAGAGTATATCTGTGTCAATATACTTATATTCATAAATTTTAGAGGGACATCGAGGTAAGACAGCTACTCGGGTGGATTGATGTCTACCAGAGAACCCATCGTCGGATGACGGGCAAGTGGCTTTTCGGAACTAGAAAGAGACATGTGAGTATTAAGTGATTAAGTTCTATTTTAATTTCATTATAAAGTTTACACTTTTGGTTATATTTATTTTTTTCTTTAATTAGGACCGTATGATAGAGATACGATCCCAGCCTCCAGCTAAGGGCTCTACCCCATCCATAGATGATGATATCTATGATGAGGTACTCGATAGGAGACCTAGCTATATTACGGGGTTGGGATATGGAATTATGTCCCCTAGCTCTTTTCGAGCAGCACATGTTTCTTGTCATGCTCGTCTACATGAGATGGAGAGGAGACATGCTGAGATCGAAAGAAGACATCAGGAGGAGATAGTGGATGTACGGCGGATCAATGCCGAGCTTTCTCCTAGCTTCAAGTATTTGGGGTGAAGCTCAACGAGTTATGTCGCCATATGCCTCTCCCACCGACTTTCGATGTTTCTGTTGATGCTTATGATTAGAACTCCATCGATGATAATGACGATGCCTCCCCCACCATTATTATTTTATATTTTTTTAATTAATATATTTTTAGTATTTATATTAGATAATTAGTTGCTAACTTAATTTTTTAATTTAATGCAAGTTTATGATATGTCATCGTCGATATAGAGTTTTATTTTATTTTATTATATTTTTTAAAGGACGTGTTATGTATGATATTTTGTATATGTACATATTTTTTTATATGGATGTTTTAAAGTAAATGAATTTGATTTTGGGATAAGTTTATTTGTTATATGATTGTTATACCTTATGTTATCTATTATGTGGATGTTTTATGGATGTCTATAGGTTTTAAAAATTTATATAAATAAAATTATTTTTTTCTTTTAAAAATATTTATCGACATAAAAAAAGCGTAGGTAAAGATAAATAGCGATGACACTTAGCATCAGTAAATAAGGATAACTATCATCAATTATCGTGCCAGTATGCCATTTTTAGCCATGCTTAATAATTATCGATGTAAATAAATGTCGTTAAATATTTACCAATGCAAATTAACGTAATAAAATCTAACATAAACAGTCATCAAAAAATATCCCAGCGTGCCATCTTTGGCTATGCTTAACTATTACCGACGTAAATTTACATTGCCAAATATTTTCCGACATAAAATAAGTGTGGGTAAAAATATTTTTTTCGATGTTTAATTTTCATCGCAAAAAATATATTTTTGACTATTAGTTTCCGTCGATAAAAATATTTTTTCTAACGTAAGTTTTCATTGATAAAAATATTTTTGCCGACATTTATTTTACAAGGATAAAATATTAGCTATAATAAGTTAACATCGGTAAATTTTTTTTTTCGACGACTATTTTGCATAGGTAATTAATTATCAATGTTTAATTAAATGTCGGTGAATCTATTTTTATCGACGAAAATTTTTAAATGTCGGCAAATAGAATCAATGATGGCACTTTTGTCGATATTTTTTTTTTCGATGCATTTTACGTCGGTAGATGTATTTAGCGACGTTTTTGCAAGATTTAGCTATATTTTGTTTGCATAGCTAATTACCCTTTTTCTTATAGTAGGGTTATCCTACTCCGACACTCTCCATCACCACAAGCCCCACCCCCCCACCCCTCGGTGCTCATCCTGCTCCCCCTTTTTGACCACCCTCCCCCCTCCCCCTCTTCTGCTGCCGCCCTCCCTCGCTCCCTCCACCTCCCATGCTGCAGCCCTCACCCTCTACTATCACCCTCTGCCCTGCACTCTCATGCCATGGCCCCCATGCCCGTCCTCCCACTCCCATGCCACCGCCCTCCCACTCCTCCTCTTCCAAAATAGCCTCTTCCTCGCCCTCTGCCTCACCCTCTCCCTCCCTCCCTCCCCCACCCCCTATAGGTGATGGCTTCCCCCCACGCCGATGGCATCCCCCCCACACCAACCCCCCCCCCACCCACAACAAAAAGCCCCCTGCCTTGCTTCCGCCCTTTGCTCTCCCTTAGGTGCTTTACTTCGCTGCATTTAGGAAGGATAAATCAAAGAAAATGAAGGAAAGGGGAAGGAAGAAAATGAAGAAGCTATTTTACCTTCCAATCCTCCTCTCCGTTGAATTTTTCTCCGTTCTCACCGTCTCAATCGGGTGAGAGGCTTGGAGCAGACAGAACATGAATAGGAATAGGAAAGGCCGAAGGCTTGAACTGTTCTGGTTTTATATATAGAAGGTGTTTAAGATTTTATATATAGATATATTAAAACTTAATATAAATATATATAAATATATCTTATTGGTTAAAGTAGTGATTATTTTATCTATTAAGTTAAGTTCAAATCTTTATACCATCATATTATTTATATATTTTTATAAAATTGATCAAATATATTTATTATAAAAATTTAATAAAAATTAATAATATATATTTTTAGATATATATTTTAATAAATTTATTATTTATATAAATATATAAAATTAAGTTTTGATAGGAGATATTGATGCAACTAAGGTCATGTCTATGTTCGACATACAAATCCTAAATCTTATAAGGTACTAGGCCATGCCTACGTCACATACAAATCCCAAATCCAAATAGATTTTAATTTTAAATTTTAATTTTTTTTCAAATCTTATAAGATACTAAGTAAGGAATAGCATTGAGTATGGATTGGATGAACTAATATCTATATGTATCCTACAACTAATTAAAAATTTTATATCTACTTGATTAAAGGGATGAGATGGATTGGATCGAATCAAATTGACTAGATAAAAAAGGGTCGGATTGGATCGAGTTAAATTAAGTCAAATCCATGGTTGAAATTTTAACAAAAATTAATTATAATATATATATATATATAACCAGATTCGAGTAACAGGAACCTGAAGGGCAAATTTTAAATCATAAATGTAAATTTCAAATCTATCTCAAATTGAAATGAGTTTTAATTTTAAATTTTAAAAAATACATAAAGATATACTAGCTTTACTTGATAAGAAGGGTCAGATCGAATCAAGTGGACTCGATAAAAGGGGTTGTATCGGATCGGATCAGATTGGATTGCATCGAGTCAGAATCATGGTCAAGATTTTTATATAAATCAATAATATATATATAATCAGATTTGAATAACGAATATTTGAAGAGTACTACTAAATGAGCGGATGATATTAAGTATGGGTCAGGTCAATCAATATCCATAACTATCCTATAATTAATTAAAAATTTTATATTCATATCCATCTAGTACCAATCTCAGATTGAATCATATTGGGTCAACTCGATAAAAGGGGTCGGACTTCGATCGGATTGAATCGAGTTAGATCTATGGTTAAAATTTTAATAAAAATTAATAATATATACTAGATCCATCCCAAATCTACTCCAATTTTTTAGGAGTAAATTTCAAATTCATAGGGATAATTTTCAAATTCGACCCAAATCGAATCCGTCATAAATTTTAAAAATCTATATATTTCTTCCATCACAAATCCATCAAAAATTTATGATAGATTTGTAATGGTTTGTTGGTGTCGGATATATCCACCAAAACTCCATCACTGAAAATAACAAAAAATCTATATCTTTTTTTCGTCACAAATCTGTCACAAATTCATCATTGAAAGTAATCAAAATTTTGTATCTTTTTTTTGTCACAAATTCATCATAATTTTGTGATAGATTTGTGATGAATTTTTTGTATCGGATATATCCATCATAAATCCATCACCAAAAATAATCAAAAATTTATATTTATTTTCCATCACAAATCCGTCATAACTTTGTGATGGATTTGTGACGGATCTTTCTATGTCGAACATATCTATCATAAATCCATTGATGAAAGCTTTTAAAAATCTATATCTTTTTTCTGTCATAAATTTGTGATGGATTTGTGACAAATTGTTTAGTGACGGATATTTTTGTCACAAATCTATCATGGAAGGTCCAAAAAAATTATTTTACTTTTTTGTCGTAGATCCATCACAAATCTATCATAATTTATGATAGAATTTTTCTGCCACAAAATTTTCGTCATTGATGCCTTGTTTTCTTATAGTAGGTCTAAGTTGGCTCTATTGAAGGTTTGGAAAATACTTTTCACACTGCGGACAGTGTAGCTCTGTAGACACCGCCTATGGTGATTGGCTTTCATGTGGGGTCGGAGTGCAACACCCAAATTTTTTTTTTTTTTTGCTTTGGCTCCATGCGAGAGTCAATTACCGTAGGCGGTGTCCGCAGAGCTACACCACCCATGGTGTAGGAAGAATTTCCCTTGAAGGTTTTCTAGGCTTATTTAGGTGTCTGGGTTGCATAGGATCAAGCATGATCCAATCCTAGCCAAATGTATAGAAGAAAAACTAATAATGATATATGCATTAAATAAAGATGAAAATGGATGTTAATTCAGACTGCTATCACTAATACATATTGTCAACTGACACAACCATATAACTTAAATTGAGCATTGTTGATGCGAACATCAACATAGTCCGCGCACCAAAGGCAGCATGTAACCTACAAATGGATAGCTTAAAAATATGACTTAAACATAGTGATGGAACGAGCAAAAGAGAGGTTAGGGATTTCAAAAGTATGGGTCATCCAAAGGTCATCCAAAAATAGTGATGGAATAACTACCTTGTTGTCCAAATAACTTCTATTCTTCTTCCTCCAACTCATTTAAAGGTCAAAAAATGAAGACGGCCTTTTTTTGGTCTCAGTTGTAGCTTAAGAGTAGTCCACAAACTCCGAACAAATATATCTAAAGAAAAGATAATTAGCTATTTTTACATTTAAGCCACATAGAGTACATGGCTAATATTCCAGTCCTTCTTGGCGAGTACCTTACCTATGTGTAGCTTATTCTTTATTACTAACCACAAGAAGACTTTGACCTTTTAGGAGCATGGATCCTCTAAAGCACTTTAGCAAACGAATATTTCAAGCCATCATAATTGAGGAATTTATAGAAAGAGCCATGAATAATTATCCATTTTGAGTTAGTTTCTACACTGGCATATTCATAATATGGCAAGGTTTGAGAGGAGCAAGAGAGGCAAGCAAAGAAGCTAGTTGATTGGCTTGAAGTTTAGTCAATGGTCCCCACACTCCAATGTACCAATCCAGCTTTCTCCAACTCCAAAATGATGTGATGAGCATGTTCATCTTCATCACTTGGGAGCAAATAAGAGCATCAAAGCGAGAAAAAAAAGAAATCACATTTAGGGATGGCAATTTTTTCTGATTCAATGGGTATCCGAGCAGACTCGACCCAATTGGGGAGGATTTTATCTGACTCAAATAGACAAATTCTATCCGATCTGATTAAGAGGCAGGATGGATATGGGTTTTAGAAAAAAATATTCGAAGTGGCTTCAGATTGGGTATGGATAATGGTATACCCCACCTCGATAATCTCTCTCTTAAAACTTAAAATATTTCTCTCTCTCTCTCTCTCTCTCTCTCTCTCTCATTTAAATAAAACTTTTAGCCCCTCCCCCCCCCACTCGGCCATCTCAACACCCAAGGGCCCTAGTGGCACTATGGCAGCCCAGAGGTCGGTGGGTCCCTAGTCCCCCCAAACCTCTAGTGCGGCCTGGTGGGTCCACACTTCCCCCCATCCCTAGTAGCGGCCTAGTGGGGGCTTAGTTGTAGATGAGGAGGATGCTAGCGGTGGAGAGGAAGTGACGGCGCAGACGAGAGCTTGTTGGTGCCTGTAGGAACTTGGTGGTGGATAAAGAGGGTGCTAGCAATGGAGGGAATCGAGACCATTCGCTCGAGGGGGAGGGGGAAGCTAGGATTCTAACAAAACCCTAGCCACTGTCTAAGCTTCCCTATTCGGCTACTCCAAGCCTCCCACTCGATTGAGACTCTTTAGGAGTGAGAATGGAGGAAAAACTAAAGGAAAGCAAAGGAAAAATCAACGAAAACAAAGGAAAGATAGAAGAAATTAGAAGGTAAGAACTTTTCCCACAAAGATCGATCTTTCTTCTTCTTTTTCTACTTTTTCTTTTCTTTTCATTCTCTTTTATGGAGATCAATGGAAAGGAGAGCACCTAAGCAATATTGGATGGGTTTCTTCAGTTACGACTTCTGATTGGGGTTTTTTCTCGAGCATATGGGTTTTGTGCGAGTTGTGGTGGTGTGAGTTGGTCCTTAAGATTTTGAGAGATTAATCTTGGTAGAAGCATGATATTTTGTAGGGTTTGGGGATGGGGCGGCTGGAGGTGGTGGGGTTGCAGCAAAAATGGGGACTGGAGAAAGGCAGGATGAATGAAGGGAGATTGGGAGTGGGGCAAAATGAGAGATTGGGTAAATCCGATCCGACCCAACCAATCCTTGGAGCTCGATCCAACCTAAGTCAAGATGGGTACGGGGTAGGTATTGGTATAGATTTTCTTCTAACGGGATGGATACGGATATCGATCGATTTGATTAATATCCAACCCATTGCCATCCCTAATCACATCCATCCAAATATTCTCCCAAAATCTAATGGATTCTCTGTTCCTAGCTTTGAACATAATTCCAGAAAAATGCCAAATTTTTTGAACACACATCCTTTCAAATGAGAAAAAAATCGCTATGTACCTTTTCTTGACCTCATGCCAAATCTTCTTTTCTGGTAAGGCTGGAAATAGGCTAGGTTGGGCCAGGCCACACCCATCCCTAAGCCCGGCCTAAAATATTTTTTTGGGCTTCAGGTTGGGCTTAAGCCCAAAAATGTTTTAAAATTTATGGCCCGAGCCCAAGCTAGAGCCTAACCCAAATCTAATTGGAATGGCCCAAGCCTGAGTCCATGCTCGAGCCCGATCCAAATCTATAGATATATCCTAGTCCTCCTTTGTTCCTAGACCCCATGTCTCTTCTCCTTTCTCTCCTCGCACACTCTCTTCCTCCTTCCCCTCCACTGTGAGTGCCTAAACCAGTGCCATCATTATCAGTGCCGGCCTTACCTCTGCAATCCACCTCGCTGCCTCCTCTATCCCCTTCCTCCTCCATGAGGCTTTCGACATTATCGATGGTCACATCTGCATCGACCCCCTCGACAGGTTCCTTCTCAACCATGGCTTCCAGATTTTCCTCACCACCTATCCAGAGGCTTGCGGCCTCCTCGACTACCCCTCCCTTTGCCTCCACCCCTTCTACCCCGACACCCCCGTCTACCATGCCAGTTGCTTCCATCGCATTGCTGACCCCTTCCGTCATCCTCCTCCATGCCCTCGCCTCCCTCTCCAATGCCATCGGCTCCCTCTCTGACAAGCTCCTCATCGACCAGGCTTGCCTCCAAGCCACCTCCCTCTTGGACTCTATCCTCCTCTCCACCCCCAAGTCCCCCATCTATGCCGGCCTCTGCACCGTCAGCTTTTCCCTTGCCATCATGGACCAATTCTTCCACCCCTTCATTGCCAACATTTTCTTCGACTGAAGATCGGTGTCAGCAATGGTTGATTGGGAAGATAGAAGACTAGCATCGGTGATGAGGGAAGATGGAAGATTGCATGACATGGGCTAGGGCCAGGGGCTAGGCCCTTCAAGTTAGAGTTGGAGTCTTAGAGACAAAGTGACAAATGCCACGAACACCAAAAGGTCCAGAACATGGAACAGGGCTTAAGCCTTATAGTTATATTCAGGCGAATTTGCTAAACCAATTAGCTAATGTTAACTGGTTAATTGATTAGCTTTAGGCTAACTCAGGCTAGGTATTCGGGCTAAACTAATTTGAGTAGGAAACTGGGCTCGAACTAGATGTTCATGCTATTGATTGGATTGAAATTTGGGCTCGAGCCCGGACCAGGCTTGGGCCGGGCTCCAGCTGGGGCATATCCTGGTCCGGGCTCAAGCCGGGTCAAAGATATGCCCAAACTTGGTTTGAAAAATAAATGGGCCCATATTTAAATCCAAGCCTAGCTAAAACTGTTTCATGCTGAGCTCAAGGCCTGACCCCTAAAGTTGGCCCAGCCCAATGGGCCTTGGGTCGGCCCGAGCCTAGTTCTAGCCCTATCCTCGATTAGTAAATGCACACAATCTACCACTACTAGTGTTTATGGGACCCTTGCAGAAACTTTCAAGCTCATTTGTTCAAGAGAAACTGGTTCATCTAAGTCAAGTTCATCACTCCCAAGCTTTTTTGTTCCTAAGATTTACAAATAGTATCACAATTTATCAGGCAAAAATCCATCCATAATATCGGAGCCTCTCTAAGAAAATACTCTGCTTATCTTATCCAGTCTAGTTATGACCCACCTTGGCAATTTAAAGACAGACATGTAATAGGAAGGAAGCACAGACAGTACCAAGTTAAACAAAGTTAACCTCCCATCCTATGAAAGCAATCTTTCTTTTCAAGCAGCTAGTCTTGAGCTTATCTTATCAATCAAAGGCATCCAACAATCTTTAGATAATTTCTTAAGATGAAGAGGCAAGCCCAAGTACTGAAAAGAGAGAGAACCCTACTTATAGTTCATTCGAGATACAAATTGAGCCAATCACTCTCCGTTATATTCAAAAGATGGCCAAGCTCTTATGAAAGTTTATACTCAAACTAGATGCATCTTTAAATGCTAACAAAATTATTTTGGCAGCCAACATACTATCCTTCCTGCCAGCACAAAATAATAGAGATGTTTAGCTAACTGTAAGTTGAAAATATCATTGAACTCTTTCGATGCCACCTAAAGCACCAACTCGCTTAAGAAGCTGTGATAGAACATCCACCATTAATATGAACTAAGGAGGCGATAGAGGATCTCCTTGCCTCAAACCCTGCTTATAATTCACCCATTTGGCAGGCTACCTATTTAGCAAGATAGCTACTGAGGCAAGATAGCAAGTTGCAAATCCATCCAATCCACCTGCGAGAAAATCCTCTAGCACAGAGGACCTCAAACAAGAAATCTCAATTCAATCTATTAATTTTTTTTAAAAAAATCTAATTTATAAAGTAGACCTTTCTCCCTTGATCTCTTGATGTAAGCTAACATCTAGTGAGAGCTAAGAAAACCTTTGATGATGCTTCTTCCTTTGACAATGGCCAATTGCGAGTCATCAATGAGGGTTGGGAGTAGAGTAGAGAGCCTTGTAGAAAGAATCTTTGAAATAATTTTGTAAAGACTATTCAATAAACTAATACATAGAAAATCACTAAGCTGTCCACCTTTGTTGAGATTAAGGTGATGAGGACAAAATTAAGCTGGTCCAAATCAAGGGCACATTATAGAAATATTCAAGGAGTACCACGAAGTCGTTACCAACCAAGTTCCAAACTTATGGAAAAAATAAAAAAATGAAACCATCAGGACCTAGGGCTTTATTATCTTCAAAAAAGAACACTACTTCTTTAATCTTATTAAGAGTGAAGGCTCACTCCAAGCTAGCAAGATCAATAAGTGACTCACCTAGAATGACATCCCAATTAATTCCAATCTTGGACACACAAGAACGACCAAAGAGATTTCTAAAGAAAAAAAAAAATGCCTTTGCAATCTCACTTTATTTGCTAAGTTCCAATCCATCCACCATCCATAAGTTTATATAATCCTTCCTTTTCCGGCTAGAAGCAACTTTATAAAAATAGGCTATATTCCTATCACCTTCTTTGAACCAAGTGACTTTCGATCTCTATTTCCAATATGATTCCTCCTTTCTATACATCTTCTCCAAGGATTCTCTTAAAACCCTCCCAACTATGAGATCTGTATATGTGAGATCCACCTTCTTTTACTTCTTATCCAAAATGTCAATGTTATGCAGCCTGTTTTCCTTGAGCTCCCTATTCATAACTTTCTTCTTATAGGCCTAGAGTTTGATAGCTGCACGAGTGTTCCTCAAGTTCTTAACCCAGGCCTCTGCCGATTTGCTACTACCCTTGTTACTTTTTCATGAGTTAACTACAATGCCGTCAAAATCAGATTCCTGCAACCACCAAGATTCAAATATGAAGAGGCTGGATCTAGAAAACTTTATATTATACTCTAAGGTAATAAGCACATGATCTGATGTCGAGCTTGAGAGCTCCTTCTAAATTGAAACTGAAAAGATATCCTCCCAATCATCAAAAGAGCATAAAATGGCCTAGCCTTGCTAGAGATGGCAACGGATAGGATTTGGGTAGAGTATTGTACTATCCATCCCTAAATCTGAACTTAATATTCTATATTCAAATCCTACCCGATATCCAATTGGATAAGAAAAGAGATACTCATCCCCATATTTAATGAGTTCAGGGATACCCATAGGTAACCCATTTCTCCATACCCAATCCATACTCGTTCCATACCCAAAAAAAAAAAACTAAAATAATTTTATGTATATTATCAACCAAAATAAAATTACTAATTCAACATAGAATACAATTTATAAGTCTAGATTTATAGAAATCAAACATAAAAATAGAATTACATTAATTTAACATAAAATATAACCATTAAGTTCATTATATATATATATATATAGGTATGGGTTCGGATAGGATACCGTACTACCCATTTTATATATACCTCCTGTGCTATAGTTTTCGGATTTTTCTCAAATCCGAACCCAAATTCGGTCAAATCCTATTTTTCGAGCTTAATCGGGTTTGGGTAGGGTGCATACCCACCAGGTCGAATCGATTTTGCCATCCCTAAGTTTTACTAAGAAGAAATAGTGCCTTCTATTGCTCCAAGTAACATCTCGATCTTTGAATCAAGATCGGTGAGGCTCAGTCTAAAGATGTGGTCCAAAAGCATCAAGCTATCACGTAAGCACTGTGGGTTACCTCTTCGATCTTCCGATCTCATGGAAATATTAAAATCACCGCACAATAACCATGGTCCCTACAAAGCATCATGCAAATCAGAGAGTTCCTTGAAGAAATCCTTTCTAAGATCATGATCACACGGCCCATAAATAGAGGAGATATAAAGATTCTTGTTTAGACAAGTGCATCCCAATTCAACAGAAGGTTAATTTGAGAGTTCTCTTCAGAGAGAGCCGGCAAGAGTTCCATCTGAGCATCAAACCTCAGTTGCAGCTTAATCGTTGACCAAATACTTTGAGTAAGAGCACGTAATGAATAAATGGGAGATAGTTTCAGAGCTGCTTCCACAAAGCAGACAGCAGATATTGGAGATCCAAGCCTTTCTCACAAGTCGATCACCGGTGTGTATTTTGTCCCTCAAGGCCAACCACAAAAAAGACTCCGACCTTCCCCGAGATGTTGGCTTTCCAAACAACCTTGTGCTAAGGGCATCATAATTCACCATTGTTTAGAAACATGTAGGAGTCAAACCATGAAGCTTCTATTGGGAGTAAAGAATGGAATCAAGCTAATTGGTTTCATCTCGAGTTGACGGCCCTTTCACCTTAAATCTTTCATGATGAGGTTCTCCGGTTCCAAACAGAAGCAGTAGAGATGTTTTGTTTTACCACTCCTTCATCGAGCCTTCAAAGAGAGAGCACAGGAGAGCTGGGTCAATCCAGCAGTCTCCCCAAAATCGAATAGAGTGCCCATCTCCCAATTTAAAAATCACACGATTCCAGAAGGCACTCTTGCGTCTACAGATATATCTCAGAGGAGCGAGATATTGCCGGAATTCTTTCTTGATCTCATGTCAAATTTACGTCTTTATAGCACGCAGCTTTGATAGTGACTTTCAGAGCTCTCGAGATACCGGCGTGGTCTGATTCATTTGGTCCAAGTTTTTGACATCTAGACCTCCTTATTTTTTTAATCTGAAAACTGTCCCAGCTTTCCAGATCCATTCCAGAGGCATGCACGCCCCTTGCATTTCCTCAGTTCTAGAGACGACCCATTTGGGAGTTTAAAAAATGGACTTATCGTAAGATGGGATGGCAGATGGTACCGAGTTGATCAACATAAGCTCAGTCAAGCTAACACCTATCCATTCAATCAAAAGCATCCAATAGTACTTCGGTAATTTTCTCGACTAGAATGTGATCGATATCCTAACCAATTATTCAAACGATTTATTTTTCAGATCTAGGTAAAGCGTTGTAAAAAAAAAAAAAATCATGTCTAATAAGTGAACCAACTCAACCACTAACCTAATCAATATGAACTCAATACCATTTGACCTTGGAAGATTAACATTTATATCATCCTAAATATTGGTTGTATGTAAAGTTCACAACCATGCATATTCTTGGAGACGACCATTAAATCTAACAATTTGATATAACCATACTTACACCAAGTTGATATAAATTCAACTGCCATTTTCCAAGAGCAGACCATCTTATACCATTTTCGCCCAAGGGTTGTGATAACAGATAGAAACCCTCTCCACCTGCCTTTATAATTTTCCCTTCATCCTAAGCATGATCAAATTGCAGACGAATTCGATTTCATTTAATCACCATCACCCAATATCAATTAATTCTGGTTGCTGGACTTAGTTCTCTCATTTAGGACTCGTTTGATTCGCGGGAAGAACGTGGGAACTAACTTTTCAGAAAGTTAATTTTGGCATGTTTGGTTGATCATGGAAAATGACTTATTTCATAATGACTTATATTTGGTTGAACATCGATTTTTCTAAAAAAATTATATAAAATATCTATTATATCCTTAATAGATATAAGATCATACATTTTTGCTTTCAAACTATACATAAATAATAACATTATATTTATATTCATATAAATATAATATAAATATATTATAATATTTAGATAACAATAATTTATTATATTAATATAATACTAATATATGTATTAATATTATAATTATATAATACTAATATCTAAATATTATTAAAATAGATATAATATAATATTAAATATAGCATTATATTAATATGAATATTAATATTAATGCTATATTAATATTAATAAAAATATTAAATTAGTATAAATATTAAAATCATATTAATATATTATAAATACTAATATAGATATTAGGATAATATTTATATAAAATTATATTAATACTTATAATGATAATATTTAAATAGTATTTTTTGAGAATTTATATATGGATATAAAACCATACATTTTTGCTCCTAAATTTTATATAAATAATATTAATATATTATAATATAATATTAGATCATAATAATTTATATATTAATATAATAAATTTATTAATATCTTAATAAATATAATATTATATTAATATATTAATATAAATAGTATATTAATATTAATAAAAATATTATGTTAGTATAAATATTAAAATATAATAAATATTATAGTATTAATATTAATATTATATTTATATAAAAAATAAGATAATATTAATATAATATTATATTATCACTATTCAGTATTTCATCCTAACCATTCATGATATTTTATAAAATCTTAGTCATAGATCTTAAAAGGATATTTTAGGAAAGAAAAAAGCACCACCACTTTCTATCCCATGGAAGTGTCAAAAATCACCTCATCCGATTTCTATTTTACATAAAATGTGGAAAGTAACTTTTCATGAAAAGAGCTTTTTTTCATTCTATCTCTTCTTAAAACTTCAATCAAATAAAAAACTTTCTCTTCATTTTTCAGGAACTACCTCTTTCTTCCTTCACTTTTCATAGATCAAACGAGTCCTAGAGTTCTCCGAAGAGAACCAAACATAGCCAAGTGCGTGCACTTAATGGTTATTACCAACCATGCCATTATAAAAAAAAGAATTTTGCACCCCCGTGGCATGTTTAAAATCTTCAAGTATGAAATTTTGTGGCGCTATCAATGCTATCTGAGTGAAAATTGGTTATACCACAACAACTTGTTTCTTTTTTTTGATGCTATTATCCTGGTTTTACAACCATTATTCACTCTCATTATAAAAGCTGTGAAGCTACATAGGATTCTATCATGCCTATATCATCAATTCATGACTTGGACCCGCAAAGGAAACGTGCCCTTGACTCCGTCGTTATCTCGCATCACAACAACTGGGCGTACGTTACACCCTTGGAGCAGCGCAAATTTCCTTGTTTGCTTGTTCGCACGCTCTACCATTTGTTCATGATGACGTTGGTGCAGGATAGGATCTTTGCATTTACAAATATTTCCCGTAGCAGCAGACCTTACAGCATGGGTTACCTCCCGGATGGAACGGAGCAAGAAAGGGCTAGCGTTGGAAGGTGACTGGAACTTGCGACCCACCTAGTTGCCAAGATACGGTCAACTCTGTACGAATAATCTTGCACACTAACCTAGGTTCATGACAGGACTAGGAATATACGGCACATGGACGCGAGGAGAATGCAATGTTGTACTTTCATCAAGAATCGTGAATATACGGAGCTTTACGTATAAATTTTGCCCATGATTTTCCTTTTTTGTATGAAATAGAGACGAACTTCTTGGAAGTTTAGATTTTATACTATGACATAATATTTTTTTTAATTTTATTTTAACGTAAAATTACATGACTTAGACAAAAATTAAATGCCTTGTCTAATCTGAATTTTGGAAGTTGGTAATATCTAATTGGCTTTCAAATTATGGATTAGGCCTTAGCACAAGTTATTTACCCCGAAAAATTACTGTCCAAATCATTCCATAAATATTTTTTATTCCAAAATATGAAGAATTTATGGGTTAACTAATTAAATATTGTCCAATCGTGTTTGGTTACAAAGAGATTGATAGAAAAAAAAAATATTTTTTTTATGAAAATGGAAAGTTTGTAAGCCAAGTCTGGTAAGATTGTGTGAATTTGGATGGCTTCAATTTAGCTCCAGAAGTCTAAGTTTAGTACTTATTGACGCAGAATCTGGTCATCATCGAAATTCACTGGAGTGGAGGTCGATGAGGTCACCATCGGAGATCTGTAAAATAAAGTTCCGTCCGGAGTCGATGGAGCGGATGGCTCCGACAGGATCCTCCGATGATCAAGTCAGCTCTGGCCAATAAAAATGGAGTGCTCGAGAATGAGTTTTGGAGCTTGGAGAAGAAGAGGAGAGCTTAGAGATCAGAGATTCGAGAGATTAGCGTATGTGGAGGGTCCTTTATAGGCAGAGCTTAATTGATGGTGACGGTCATACCGTCTGGTAGCGAGCTGTTGGGGCCACATGGAGTTCGGTACGGAGAGAAAGGCGTCATCAGGTGGATAGTGACAGCCATACTGGCAGGTCATGCGTCGTATGAGGCTGGTTACGGAGAGAGTGGTGTCGCCAGTTGTGGCGGCCATGTCATCCGATCTCATCACCTGTCGCAGACTGATGGCGATAGTTCGTCCAGAGGAGCTTGGACTTGTGGAGGAGTTCGACCGAAGGGGAAGCTCGAAAGAAGTTCGGCTCTCGCAGGCGCCTGGCTAAAATGACGTGGAGAGAGTTTGGTTCTCGCGGGGGTCCGACTAAAGCTCGACGGTTGAGGAGTTTGACTAAAGTCTGGCCGCTGGGAGTCCGAAGGAGCTCGGCCGCTAAGTAGTTCGGTCGACTGCTAGGAGTCTGAAGGAGCTCGACCGCTAAGCAGTTCGGCCGGCTGTAATAGTTCAGCCAAGATCCGTCCGCTAAAGCTCTTCCATGGCTACTGACCGCATTAGGCTGGGCACCGAACTTGACTTCGACAGGAGCAAAGTTTATCCCCAACAATAGCTCCTCCACTTTCGAGTTCGAAACTCGAAGGAAGGGAGTATAGAAAAGGTGACTGCCGAAGTTCTCTTTTGGTCTTCATGCTGGTTCAGGTCGAAGCTCGGGGGAGATCTCATCTTCCGCTAAAGTTAATGTTGAAGTTGAAGCCCGAGGAAGATCTCATCTCCGATCGAGGTTGAGGTAGGCCTCGTCCGTGTGATCAAGGTCGGAGGTTGAGCTCCTCGGGGCGATATTATCTTCAGCAGCCGAGGTTAATACGGACGCTCAGAAGAGATCTGATCTCAGGACGAGGTTGTCTCCGATCTTATCTCTGGCCGAGGTTGACATGGCCGCTCGGGAGAGATCCTATCTCAAGTCGAGGTCGAAGTTGAAGCTCTCCAGCCGAGGTTGACACGGTCGCTCGGGAGAGATCCTATCTCTACTCGAGGTCGAAGTTGAAGCTCTCCAGTCGAGGTTGGTACGGTCGCTCGGAAGAGATCCTATCTCTAGTTGAGGTCGAAGTTGAAGCTCTCCAGTCGAGGTTGACACGGTCGCTCGGGAGAGATCTTATCTCTAGCCGAGGTTGTTAGGACGAGGTTCTTCTCCTATTCCTAATGGACTGTGAGGGCACATAAGAGCCGCTGTCAGGGCCTCTCCCCTCATCTCGTCCTTTGTGAATGAGGCCTTCGCTCGAGAGAGATCTTATCTCTAGCCAAGATTGACTCAATCGTTCGGGAGAGATCTTATCTCTAGCCGAGGTTGTTAACGATCGCTCAGGAGAGATCTTATCTCTAGCCGAGGTTGTTGCTCGCATTAGGACGAGGTTCTCCTCCTATTCCTAATGGGCTGTGGGGGCACGTAAGAGTCATTGTCAGGGCCTCTCCCTCCATCTCATTCTTTGTGGACGAGGCCTTCGCAATCTTATCTCTGGTCGAGGTTGTTGCTCTCGTTAGGACGAGGTTCTCCTCCTGTTCCTAACGGGCTGTGGGGGCACGTAAGGGCCCCTGTCAGGGCCTCTCCCCCTATCTCGTCCTTTGTGAACGAGACCTTCGCTCGGGAGAGATCTTATCTCTAGCTGAGGTTGACTCGATCGCTCGGGAGAGATCTTATCTCTGGTTGAGGTTGTTAACGGTCGCTCGGAAGAGATCTTATCTCTAGCCGAGGTTGTTGCTCGTGTTAGGACAAGGTTCTCCTCTTATTCCTAATGGGCTGTGGGGGCACGTAAGGGCCGTTGTCAGGGCCTCTCTCTTCATCTCATCCTTTGTGAACGAGGCCTTCGCAATCTTATCTCTGGCTGAGGTTGTTGCTCGTGTTAGGACGAGGTTCTCCTCCTATTTCTAACGGACTGTGGGGGTACGTAAGGACCGTTGTCAGGGCCTCTCCCCCATCTCATCCTTTATGAATGAGACCTTCACAATCTTATCTCTGACCGAGGTTGTTGCTCACGTTAGGACGAGGTTCTCCTCCTATTTCTAACGGGCTGTGGGGGCACGTAAGGATCGTTGTCAGGACCTCTCCCCCCATCTCATCCTTTATGAACGAGGCCTTCGCTCGGAAAGAGATCTTATCTCTAGCCGAGGTTGACTCGATCGCTCGGAAGAGATCTTATCTCTAGTCGAGGTTGTTACTCACGTTAGGACGAGATTCTCCTCCTATTCCTAACGGACTGTGGGGGCACATAAGGGCTGCTGTCAGGGCCTCTCCCCCCATCTCGTCCTTTGTGAACGAGGCCTTCGCTCGGAAGAGATCTTATCTCTAGCCGAGGTTGACTCGAAGAGATCTTACTCGGAGAGAGATCTTATCTCTAGCCGAGTTTGTTGCTCGCATTAGGATGAGGTTCTCCTCTTGTTCCTAACGGACTGTAGGAGCACGTAAGGGCCGTTGTCAGGGCCTCTCCCTCCATCTCATCCTTTGTGAATGAGGCCTTCGCAATCTTATCTCTGGCCGAGGTTGTTGCTCGCGTTAGGACGAGGTTCTCCTCCTATTTCCTAATGGGCTGTGGGGGCACGTAAGGGCCATTGTCAGGGCCTCTCCCCCCATCTCGTCCTTTATGAACGAGGCCATCGCTCGGAAGAGATCTTATTTCTAGCCGAGGTTGACTCGATCACTCGAGAGAGATCTTATCTCTGGTCAAGATTGTTAACGGTCAGTCGGGAGAGACTTATCTCTAGCCGAGGTTGTTGCTCGCATTAAGATGAGGTTCTCCTCTTGTTCCTAACGGACTGTGGGGGCACATAAGGGCCGTTGTCAGGGACCTCTTCCCCATCTCATCCTTTATGAATGAGGCCTTCGCAATCTTATCTCTAGTCGAGGTTGTTGCTCGCGTTAGGACAAGGTTCTCCTCCTGTTCTTAATGGACTGTGGGGGCACGTAAGGGCCGTTGTCAGGGTCTCTCCCTCCATCTCGTCCTTTGTGAACGAGGCCTTCGCTCGGAAGAGATCTTATCTCTAGCCGAGATTGACTCGATCGCTCGGAAGATATCTTATCTCTAGACGAGATTGTTGCTCGCATTAGGACGAGGTTCTCCTCCTGTTTCTAATGGGCTATGGGGGCACATAAGGGCTGCTGTCAGGGCCTCTTCCTTCATCTCGTCCTTTGTTAATGGGGCCTTCGCTTAGGAGAGATCTTATCTCTAGCCGAGGTTGACTCGATCGCTCGGAAGAGATCTTATCTCTAGTCGAGATTGTTGCTCGCATTAGGACGAGGTTCTCCTCCTGTTCCTAACGGGCTATGGGAGCACGTAAGGGCCATTGTCAGGGCCTCTCCCCCCATCTCGTCCTTTGTGAATGAGGTCTTCGCTCTGGAGAGATCTTATATCTAGTCGAGATTGTCAACAGTCGCTCGGGAGAGATCTTATCTCTGGTCGAGGTTGTCAACGGTTGCTCAGGAGAGATCTTATCTCTAGTCGAGGTTGACTCGGTCGCTCGGGAGAGATCTTATCTCTGGTCGAGGTTGTCAACGGTCGCTCAAAAGAAATCTTATCTCTAGCCAAGGTTGACTCAATCGCTCGAGAGAGATCTTATTTCTGACCGAGGTTGTTGCTCGCGTTAGGACGAGGTTCTTCTCGTATTTCTAACGGGCTGTGTGGGCACTTAAGGGCCATTGTCAGGGCCTCTTCCTCCATCTCATCCTTTATGAACGAGGCCTTCGCTCAGGAGAGATCTTATCTCTAGTCGAAGTTGTTGCTCGCGTTAGGACGAGGTTCTCCTCTTATTCCTAATGCGGCAATTATTGACTGCTTCTTTTCTATCATCGCATAGTTTTTGCATCCATAAATAATATTATTGAAAGAAAAGAATTTTATTGAAAGAAAGTTACTAGCAGCGCATCCCCAAATTCTATATTTCAGGGTTGTGGTAGCGTTGTTCCTTCGCATTTCTTTGGCAGTAAGTTTTGGGCCGGACGACCTCCTCTATCTCATGCTGGCCTTCCCAATTTGGAGCCAGCTTTCATCGCTGGAAGACGACGAATTGCCGATGTACCAAGCTCCTCCCAGAGGTAATGTGGATGACGTCGTGAGGTGGCCGACCTCCTTGCCATCTCTGGCTATGGCAGCGTCGAGCTCCTTACCATCTCTGGCTATGGCAGCGCCCTTGGCCAATCTTTTTCTGCTTCAGGTTGGTGCTGGAGGAATTTATCCAGCCGTTCCTTTCTGACGAGCTTCTCAATTTCGTCTCAGAGCTGGATGCATTCCTCAGTGTCGTGGCCGTGGTCGCGATGGTAGAGGCAGTACTTGCTTCGATCGCGCTTGTTTGGGGGAGACTATAACCCTTCTGATCTTGGCAGCTGGTTCTTAACTTCAATGAGAATCTAAGTTCGAGGAGCGTTGAGGGGGGCGTAGTTGCGGAACCTTCTGGGAGGAGGGCTTCTTCGCGCCCCTCTGTTGGGGCTTCCTCGATGGCGAGCTCGAGGAGTTCAAGCCTGCTTGCTTTCGGAGGGAGCCCGTGAGCGCGGTCGGACTTCGCTCGGCTTTCCATCGTCTGCCAGCCGCTCTTTTAAGGCTTTTTTGTCCTTCAACTTAAAGGCTTCTTCCGTACGGACATATCTCTCGATCCGAGCCAGCAGATCGATAAAGTCCCTAAGATACTTTTTTTTCAGGGAGAACAGCAAGTCATTTTTCTGAAGGCTGCCCTTGAGTGCGGCCATCGCAACAGACTGATCCAAGTCCCGGACCTTCAATGCCGCGGCGTTAAATCGGATGACGTAAGTCCGGATGGATTCTCCCTGCTTCTGCTTGACATTCATCAGAAAATTCGAACCTTGGCGCGGACATCGGCTGCTGATGAAATGAGTCGTGAACTGACTGCTCATCTGGTCAAAAGAGAAGATCGTACTCGACTTCAATGCCGAGTACCAATTTTTAGCTACTTTCTTTAAGATAGATGAAAAAGCTCGGCACAATACCGATGGGGGGTGGCTCCGGCAGGACCCTCTGACGATCAAGTCAGCTCTGGCCAACAGGAATGGAGTGCTCAAAAATGAGTTCCGGAGCTTGGAGAAGAAGAGGAGAGCTTAGAGATCAGAGATTCGAGAAATTAGCGTATCTGGAGGGTTCTTTATAGGCGGAGCTTAATTGATGGTGACGGCCATATCGTCTGGTAGCGAGCTATTGGGGCCGCATGGAGTTCGGTACGGAGAAGAAGGCGTCGTCAGGTGGATAGTGACAGCCATACTGGTAGGTCATGGGCCGTATGGGATTGGTTATGGAGAGAGTGATGTCGCCAGTTGTGGCGGCCATATCGTCTGGTCTCATCGCTTGTCGCAGACTGATGGCGACAGTTCGTCCAGAGAAGCTTAGACTTGTGCAGGAGTTCGGTCGAAGAAAAAGCTCGAAAGAAGTTTGGCTCTCGCAGGCGCCTGGCTGGAACGATGTGGAGAGAGTTCGGCTCTTGCAAGGGTCCAACTGAAGCTCGGTGGTTGAGGAGTTCGGCTAAAGCCCGGCCGCTGGGAGTTCGAAGGAGCTCGACCGCTAAGCAGTTCGGTCGGCTGCTAGGAGTCTGAAGGAGCTCGACCGCTAAGCAGTTCGGTCGGCTGCTATAGTTCGGTCAAGACCCGTCCGCTAAAGCTCTTCTGTGGCTACTGGCCGCATCAGGCTGGGCACCGAACTTGACTTCGGTAGGAGCGGAGCTTATCCCCAATAGCACTTATAGGCAATAGTTAGAAGTGGATTATCGAATGGGGCATGGCCACATGGGCAAGCTCCGAAAAGTCTAATTTAAAAAAAAAGATAAGAATTTTTTTTTAAAAAAAATATAAAGATGATAGAAAGTAGGAACCCACACATGAGACTGGATCAAGTACAAGCACGCTTCAACCACTAATATTTTTGATGATAATCAGAATAGTTGAATGAGTACCATGTCATGATGCTTGATGCCTCAAATTCAGAGTGCATCAAGTCATAAATGACCAACATTACTACAATTCCAAAAAAAGGTTAGAAAGAAAAATTTCTAAGACTTCTCTATAATATTCACCCATTTATATCATACCATAACTAATTTTAGAGCTTCCATTCTCCTTTCTCTCTTCACCCTCTCAATAAACTCCTCAATCCTTCTATTCAGTTCATCAATATCTACATCTTTCATTTCATCCACGCTCACTAGTTCCATTGCTTCCTCATCTCCTCCTCCTTCCATCACAACTAACTCCAAAGCATTGCCACTCTCCACTATGGCCTTCTCATCCACAACATGCACTTTTATCCCTATAGCAGCCGTTCCCTCATCTCTTCTTCCTTCTATCATATCCAACTCTAAAGACCGAGCACTCGCTGTTGTTGCCTTGCCAACATCTGCTTCAATCTCCATGGTTTTAGTCTTGGGCGGCCACCGATGGTCTCCCTTCCTCATAAGGAATTCATCATACGGTCTGTTGATCGAAGAGCTACAATGATCGAGCAATCCAGAGTCTTTGACTAAGAATAATAGAATGGCATTGAAAAAGAGGAAGATGGCCTTCCCGTCGACGAAGCAGTCGAGGTTGTTGCGAAAAGCTTTGATGGAGGAGAGATGGAGGCATGAAGAGTAGTTGGAGAGCAAGAAAGAGAGGATGGAGAGGAGGATGATGGCTTGGAGGGCTCTCTCCAATGGTTTTGGCACCCTTGCTTTGGCGATGGCTTGAAGCTTGTTTGGTTGCTTAATGAGATCCCTCCCCATCTTTTTCTCGGTCTCTTTTACTCTGAAGAGAAGGGAATGAGATGGACTTTGGGGGAAGGACATCCTATTTATTCTCATGATTGTGGGGGTGGGGGGGGGGTAGCTTAGCACCACATTTGGAGTCATCCGCTATCTTGGTGACTGATGGGGCCCAGACCTAAATTAATTAAATATAAATGTATGAAGGGCAATGGCATGGACGCTGTCAAGGGCCCAACAGCATTCCCATAATAGATTATAGAGGGGATGAAGTAAACACGGGAGATGGCATGATTGCCATCTAAGATCCAAGCTTGACCCAGAGTCAACCATCGACTGTTGGTTGTCTCAGTCCAAATCAATTAATAATCAAAGCAAAAGGTGGGAAGATTGAATTTTTACAATGCAAGCTGATGGTGCCAAGTTAATTTGTTGGATCTCAAGTTGGTCAGTGTGAACTCGACCACCCGCATGGCTCCACCACTGGGGTCAAATTTGGCCATCCGAGAATCCCCAAAAGCTTTCATGAAAATTACACCTGTCAATCATGTGAACCCTATTACATTATTAAATGTCATAAAAAACTAGTTCTGGGGGAGGAGATCTCTCTTCTCCTCCATGCACTTTCATAAAACAAAAAAGAACTAGTTTTGGGAGAAAGCTCGTAGCTCAGCTAGTTGGAACCGTTCAAACCGGTATTTGGAAAATTCTTTTGCTCTTGTATATATTGTTTATATTAGATAGATACCAAGTAGGACTTTCTATCTTCATATGGGTAGATATCAAAAGAAATAACGCTATAGACTAGTTGGTTCCGATTGTACTAAATGTCAAGGAGCTTTTGTCGTTTGTACCTTGCAATGTTTGATTAATTCTATGGGAATTAGTTGGTGAGTATGGACTACTGCTGGAGCCATCAAGTAAGGAAATATGACACGTCTCCATAAAGTTTCTCCTCCCTAGGTCAAGTAGTTGTCGGGCAAATACCACAGCATTGGCCCCACAATAATCGAGAATATGTAGACCCTTTCCCGTGTGCTCGCGGTCGCTTCCGTGAAAGACCATGACCCAGATGTTGGACCTGGACTTATCCGCGTTATTTTTTTCTTGGAGTGGTTGGAGCAAATGGAAGAATCCCAAAATCTTTCCCACGTGCTCGGTCGCTCCCATGAAAGACCATGACCTAGAGGACGCAGATGAAACCATATCACCTTCTACCATCAGCAGCCGCTGCATATTTACAAACCATTCCTATAAGCATCTATCAACGAATTAATATAATCTATAGTTTATACAATTTATATTCAGACTATTGACCCAAATGAACATATGATGCCGCACCATCAAACATTATATTATGGATTCTTCTTCTAAATTTTACAATCCAAAATTTATAGTAGATAAATTAATTACATAATTCAAAAAACATCATAATTAATATATATATATACACACACTTGAGCAACCATGTTCAACTAGCTACAACGATGGCCTTGCCCCTCACTATTCCCCAAAGCATTGGTCAAACTAACCTCTAGAATAATAGGAGAAGATTATGAACTTCACGGCTCAGTAAATAATAAATATATTTTATAAAACTGATTCAAATCATTTTATCATGTAATTCAGTTAATTCATATAGGATATGATACAAATCTATCCAATATTATAATCACAAAATCAATGGTGTTCAAATTATAGTCGCACACACTACTACAAAAAGAGCATACGGTAGTGCATGCTATGACAGTGATTTTTGAAACCGCTATAAGAGTCTATGACAGCGGTTACAAAAAATCGCTGCCATAAGTCCGATCCATGGCAGCGGTTATAAGAAACCGCTGCCATAGGCCGACCTATGGCAGTGGTTAGAAAAATTGCTGTTATAGGTCGGACCTATAGCAGCGGTTTCTTGTAACCGCGGCTATAAGTCGATCTATGGTAGCGGTAATTTGTAACTACTGCCATATATTTTTATCCTATTTTTTTTAAATATTATATAATTTTAAAATTTAATATTCATTTTCATCATTCATTATCTAAATAATTATCATTAGACTATCGTCGCAAAAGATCACCTCGATCCGATGGTCCTAGCTTCATCGATCAAAAAATTTTGATTTTGATGATCATGAATGATGATACGATGACATGATAGATGAAGACCTCTGATGGATCTGAAAATCTATAATGATGATCTCGATTATATTTATAGTATACTATTAAAGTTTCACTTCAATCGGATATCGTTATCTTGGTCAATTTAGTATAAATTAATTTTGATCGTTAAATGATAAATGAGTGATCAAAGGATCAAATGGTATCCAATTATGAGATAATTTTTTTTATAAATAATCTTGACTATTATTTTAATTATTTTTTATGGTAGTAATTATAAAATTTAACTCATGAGACTAAGAACGATCTAAAACTATACATCGCTTGATAACTATTCTTAAACTCCATTGGTTGTTATGCTCATGCTTTTGTAATATCTGCTTAACGTGAACAATTCATACAAAAATGATTTAAATTTTACTATCATCATCATATAAAATAATTAAAATTATAGCAAAGATCATTTAACTAAAAAATTATCTCGTAATCAGACGTCGTTTAGTCCTTTGATCGCTTATTTCTAATTTAACGGTCGAAATTATTCCATACTAAATTGACTATAATAATGATATCTGATTGAATTAAAACTTTGATAGTATGCTACAAATATCATCGAGATCATCATTACAGATTTTTGGATCGATCGGAGGTCTCCATCTATTAGATCATCGCATCATCGTTTGTGATCGTCGAAATCAAATTTTTTTGATTGATGAAGCTAGGGCTATCGGATCAAGGTGATCTTTTACGAAGATACTCTAATGATAATTATTTAGATAATGAACGGTGAAGATGGATATTAAATTTTAAAATTATATAATATTTTAAAAAAATAAAAAAAAAATTTATTTCCAACCTACGATAGTGGTTACTAGAAACCACTGCTATAGATCTATGGCAGCAGTTAAAAAACTGTTGTCGTAAATCTATTATAGTGGGTTTCATCTATGGCAGCGGTTCGAAAATCGCTACCATAGGTTAGATTAAAAATTTTTAAATTTTTTTTCTCTTCCGTGCGCTCTCTCTCTCTCCCCTCCTCTTCATTGCCGGTGAGACTCCATCCAAGTCCTTCCCCTCCGATCGACGTCGTCCCTCCTTCCCCCCAGCCGGCCCCACCTCTCGGTCCCCCTTCCTCCCCCTTTGCCTTCCCATCCCCGGTAGCCGCTGCTCCCTGCCCATGCCATGCCACCCCCCTCTCGCTCGTCCCTCCTGCATTGGCCCCTCCTTAGCAGTCTTCGCCCACCCCCCACCCATTCCACCCCCCGCGCTGCCCTTTTCATCCCCGACCGTTGTCGTTCCATGCCCTCCCCATCCCTGACCGCCACCACCCCTACCTCTCTCCATCATTGGCCACCCACCCCTGCCCTTCTCGGCCACCGCCCCTTGCCCTTCCATCCCAGCTGTCGCCGCCCACCTCTGCCCTCCCCATCCTCGATGGTCGCCGCCCACCCCCTGCCCTCCCCATCCTCGACCGTCGTCGCCCCTGCCCTCCCCATCCCTAGCCGTGGCCGCCCCTTGCCCTTCTTCTCCCTGGCCGCCCACCCCTGCCCTCCTCGGTCGCCCACCCCCTGCCCTCCCCGCCGCCGCCCCCTGCCCTTTCCATCCCCGATTGTCGCCGCCCACCCCTGTCCTCTCCATCCCTGGCCGCCCACCCCCTGTCCTCTCCATCCTCGGTCGCCACCGCCCCTTGCCCTCCCATCTCCAACCGCCACCTCCTACCCTCTCCATCCCTTGGCCTCCCCATCACGGTGCCCCTCCGGGCCCCCTCTCCCTCTCTCTCTCTCTCTCTTTTCTCTTTATCTTTCTCTCTTTTCTCTTTCTATCTTACTATCTTGCTCTTGTTTCGCAGGTTACCTCTAGCACCGTCGTCTTCCTCTAGTGCCATCACCGACGACCCTCGGAGCTTTCGGTGCGACCTCCTCTCTATAGTTGTAGGTATAATTATTATTTTAATTTCATAGTATTATTTATTAATCACTGGACTAGGCCTGTCAATGGGTCAAATTTGGGTTGGAACCTAAATATTTAAATTAGGATCCAATTTTAATTACTGATATCGGACCCAAACTCGAATATCCGATGGGTCCGTACTTGAAGTACTAGACCCAGATCCTAATAGATCTCGGGTATCCAGATCCGATTTTGGGATCCAAACTAAGAAAGGGAGAGAGAAGGAGGGGTTCAGCCTCGCCGTCGTCGTCGATGAGGGAGACCGAGAGAGGGAGGAGGTTTGGCCTCACTGGAATCACTGGGAGGGAGGAGGTCCGACCTCGCTGGCAAGGAAGATCGAGAGAGTGAGAGAGGGAGGGGTTTAGCCTCGCCACAGTTGCCAACGAGGGAGATCAAGAGAGGAAAAGAGGGAGGGAGGGGGTCTGGCCTCACCGGCGAGAGAGATCGAGAGAGGGAGAGAGGGATCAGGGAGGGGGTCTGACCTTGCCAACGATGGAGATTAAGTGGGAGATGGGCAGTCGAAAAGATGAGAAAAGGGCAGAGACAATCAAGAACAGGGGATGGCACATAGTCGAGCTGGCTTGGATATGCAGTCGAGCCGACTGGGATAGGACCCGAGCTGGATGTCTCAAGCATAAAGCCGACTGTCTCAGGCATGGAGCCGGCTCAGCTTCTGAGCGAGCCGACTCGATGGGTGTGAACAAAATTTGATATGTCTTTCTAAGGTTCGAACTTTAAGCCCTAAGGTGCCACCATCATCTACTTCATTTTTCTTTCATATTTTTGGATTAACATCCAGATTTGCGCAAGAGATCGGATCTACGACTGTTGCTCAGCCTTAATTATTTATGAATATAATTCATGTTGTAGAATTTATTGGATAACATTTTCTGGATGTTTATATCTTGTTGCTTTTATTTATTACATTACATAACGATAGACTCATCAATTGATTAGGGTACATAATCTCCGACATCCGTACAATTATATGTAATTATATGGATGAGAGAATTATATACAATGATCAATTGATTGTTCAATTTGAATAGTTTAAAAATTATAGATAATTCTATAGGTAGTTGTAGTAATCAAATAGTATGCTAAGAATTTCGAATAAAATTTTGGATAATATTTTTTTTTGTTCTTCCTACATGTGAGAACTAAGGAGAAATGCTGTCGAAATTTTATTTGATCCCTGTTACACATTATTTGATTACTGTATTGAACCTATAGAATTAATGCAGTTTCTGAATTGAATAGAACCTATATTTACCTATTAGTTGATGATAGGATGGGATAGAGTTCCACACATATTTTATGCAAAACAATTTAATGAAGGAAAATCTGATTTTCGGTCCAGGTTCGTTCAGATCTGATTAGATCAAGAGATATATATTTCAAAAATTTTTTTCTTTGATCCCAATCAGATCTTGATATATTTTTCAGATCTGATTCTTATTATTTTAATAAATAAAATAAAATAAGATAAATTAAATCAAATTTAATTTACCTGATTTGGGTAATCCTATTACCCTGTTGATGATCCTGATTGCAGCGGAAGGTTCTGGATCTTAGCCACGCAAGCGCCTGGCCTCTACCGGTATCCACTCGGGTTGGATCTGGAGATCCTCTTCTTCTCTATCACACCTCCAAAAATCAGATCTGGATCTGATCTGGAGGATCTTCAAAACTCTTTTGAAGATCTGCAGTCGTCCTTTTGCAGCAGCGCAGCCTTCTTGCTTTTTTTGATCGCCTTTCTCTTGATCTGAATCGCACCAACCAAAGTCCAAAACTCCTTTTGGACGTGGAGAGCAAGGGAGAAGAGGTGGTTTGGCATGGAGGAAGGAGGGGAGAGGCAGCCTTGGGGCGTGGGAAATTTCTGATTCAATCATCTTAATTTTTGGTTGGGCGCAGGGTCTTATTTATAGACCTAAGCTTGTGATCCAACTCCTCTTTCTTCCCAACCAATCACAACCCTTTGTGAAATCAGATCTAAATCTGATTGGTTGGGAATAGAGACCCCTGGATTCCTCCTTAGAGGGGTGCCTAAGACCAGTCAAAGTTGGATTCTTAGTAGAACTCTAATTGGAATCCAAAAAGGAGGATGGAGTCCTTGTCCAACAAGGACTCCTAGGCGCCTCCTACTTGGGCTCACGCCACCCTTGGCGTGCGCCCTTCTCCTTGCCAGGTTCTGGCAGGGGGACAGGCCCCCACCAGCTCTCCAATAGGTGCATGACATGTGGTCAAAAGTCAAAGGTGTCAATGGTCAACATGTTTGACCAGTCAAAGGTAGACTTTTGACCAAAGTCAAAGAACAAGAAATGGCAGGTGACCAAAAATGGCAGTAATGTCTTACAAAATAAGACAACCTTTTCTGACTTGGACAACCTCCAGTCAGACCATATGAAGGCCTCTGATTGAGCACAAACTCCTTTGGCTCAGTCAGGACAACTTATTTATGATAGTAAAAGAAGAACGTTAGGTTCAATCGAGTGCTAGCACGATTTTCTTGAACCTAATTGAATCTCATTCAGATCAATTGAACTAGATCAGTTCAATTGATGATCACCAGATTCAAACCCTTGTTTGTGTGACCCAGTTAGGTTCAGTTCTGTATGGTAATGGGATATGTCATGATCTCTATCATCGACATCATCGAAACTCCTTTCGATGGATCAGAACTCTTCTGATTCGAACAGCTAGAATGATCGATCATCTAAATCATTCTAATTGCTCCCAAAATCCACCAGTGACACCTAGCAGTATATGGTGGCAACCCATCAGAGCTGAATGCGAACCTCTTGGTGCAGCTACCTGTGTGATTAAGTTCTTCTATCTTGAGCCCCGATCAGATTAGGGTTAAGGTGAACTCGTCAAACCCTAGTCTCTGTCATATGATGTAATCATTCGATTCGAGTCCAATGTGAAAATCTAAATAGAAACTCTTTCTATTATTTCACTCTGCCATGGCCATGGATTTCTGGACTTGATTCTCATGATCATCATAGGGCTGCTCCTCTACCACCGAGGTAGATAGATTCCATCTTGATGCAATCCAGTTCCTACAATGAACATGCTATAGCCAACATACACCTCAGGGTTCCATATGGCTAGGAGACCGAGTAATGGTGTAGTCAAACTATAACACCCTCAAGGTGAACTGCCGATGCATCTCAGGTCAAAGAACCAGACACACTACTGCAGCATCGAGTCAGTCATTGACGAGAAGGTAGACTTCCCTAATGACTACTCGAGGTGGTCACGCTCAGTGCCCTCGTTCTCTAACGAGTACCTGTACTCTCGCTCCGGTGTCTCCACACCGTAGACTCAAGACTCATCTACTAAAGAGAAGCGATTGTACACCAACCTTCCGGATCAATCACCATCCTCGTGATGATCCTATGGTCGGGAGCTGTTTATGAGTTAATAATGATTATTCATGTCTTAAATTTTCAACTCTTGAAAATATGAATTATCATTACCATTAACTCAAAGGATGTATCACAGACACTAAATACACATATGTGATAGAAAATAACCCATTTATTAATTATAGTCAAAATTATAATTTTGCCCCTAGAAGTGTATTACAAGTGTCAGCCAATTCTGGCTTCTAGGGCACATATATCTAACAATCTCCCACTTGTCCTAAAGCCAATTGGCTACAAGTCTAAGTCCCATCTTCTCAAGGTGGGCTTCGATCTTCTGCTGGCCCAACGGCTTTGTAAGTGGGTCTGCCACATTATCTGTGCGGAGTTGACTCTCTTGACCTCAACGTAACCTTTCTCAAGGTAATCGCGGATGAGGATGGTATCACCATTTGCTTGGGAACTCTTCCAGCTGACAGCACCACCATTGCACACAAACAGACTCCAGATGTCGACTTTCGATCATCTATATCGGACATGAAATCCGAGTCTGTGTATCCCTGGACTTGGAGTTCTCCATTACCAAAGACCAACATCATATCCTTAGTTCTTCTCAAGTACTTAAGGATACATTTCACAGAAGTCCAGTGTTCTTCACCTGGATTTGACTGATATCTGCTTGTGACACTCACAGCATGGGCTATATCAGGTCGTGTACATAGCATGGCATACATGAGGCTCCCTATTGCAGAAGCATAAGGGATCTTGCTCATGCGTTCTATTTCCTCAGGTGTGCTGGGGCACATCTTCTTGGAAAGATGAATACCATGTCTGAAGGGTATTAATCCCCTCTTAGAGTTTTCCATACTAAACCTCTTTAGTACTTCCTCTATGTACATCTTCTGTGAAAGTCCTAGCATCCTATTCGGTCTATCCCTATAGACCTTAATTCCTAGAATAAAGGATGCTTCACCTAGGTCTTTCATGGAGAATTCCTTGGACAACCACATCTTGACTGATGTCAACATGGGAATATCATTCCCAATAAGGAGGATGTCATCCACGTACAATACGAGGAAGACAACAGCGCTCCCACTGACCCTTTTGAAAACACATGGTTCCTCTTCATTTTTGATGAAACCAAACTTTTTGATCACATCATTGAAACGAGTGTTCCAGCTCCGAGATGCTTGCTTAAGTCCATATATGGACCTTTGCAGCTTGCAAACCTTGTGATCAGTATCACTGGATGTGAAACCTAGCGGCTGTTCCATATAGATATCTTCCTCAAGATATCCATTTAGGAATGCCCGTTTTCACGTCCATTTGCCATATTTCATAATCGAAATAGGCTGCAACGGCAAGCAATGTGCGGATGGATTTTAGCATAGCTACTGGGGAAAAGGTATCCTGATAGTCAATGCCTTCGCGTTGACTATAACCTTTTGCCACCTAGTCTAGCCTTGAATGTCTCCACATTCCCATCTGCACCAATCTTTCTCTTGAAGATCCATTTACACCCAATAGGTACTATACCTTCTGGTGGATCTACCAAGGTCCAGACTTGGTTTGAGTGCATCGAGTCAATTTCTGACTTGCATTGCCTCTAGCCATTTCTCGGAGTCGATATCTGATATCGCCTCGTTGTAGGTTTTGGGATCATCACCATGAGCACCATTACCTATGAGGAACATTTTCCTCTACTTCCTCTGAAATAATACCTAAGTATCTTTCAGGGGGATGGGAAAACTCTTTCCGATCTACGAGGTGGAGGAGGTAGTGTTCTTATTGGCTCAACCTGATTTGGTTCCACTTGGTCCTTAGCTCGTTCTGCTTGTGAGACTTTCTCATCAAGCTTAATCTGCTTTCCAATGCCGCTATCTTGAATAAACTATTTTTCAAGAAAGATGGCATGTCGACTCACAATCACATTGTGGTCTTCTGGAATGTAGAAATAGTATCCTAATGACTCTTTAGGATATCCTATGAATCGAGCTCTAAAGGACCTAAACTCTAACTTGTCCGCTTGTTGTCTTTTGACATGAGCCGGACAACCCCAAATTCTGAGATGACTCAGACTTGGTTTCTTACCGTGCCATATCTCATACGGTGTGGTAGGAACGGTTTTAGAGGGAACCCTATTCAGTAAGATAAGATTGAAGTTAACAATGAATGTCCCCAAAGAAAATCAGGGAGGTCTGTGAAGCTCATCATGGATCGAACCATATCCAATAGAGTCCGATTTCTCCGTTCTGAAACCCCGTTGAGTTGAGGTGTTCCTGGTGGAGTCCATTGAGAGACTATGCCATTTTCCTTAAGATAGTCTAGGAATTTTCCCGGCTAAGGTATTCACCTCCTCGATCTGATCGAAGAACCTTAATGGGTTTTTCAGTTTGTTTTTCTACTTCATGTCTGAATTCTTTGAACTTTTCAAAAGCTTCAGACTTGTGTCTCATAAGATACACATACCCATACCTAGACAGATCATCGGTAAAGGTAATGAAGTAGACAAAATTGCCTCTAGCCGGCACATCAAATGGGCCGCACACATCAGTATGTACTAGGGCAAGGAGATCTGTGGCCCTCTCCCCATGTCCAACAAAAGGGAGTTTAGTCATTTTGCCTTGAAGACAAGATTCACAAGTTGGATATGACTCAAAAGTCAATGGACTCAATAGCCCATTTTTCTCCAATTTGTTGATCCTATCTTCTGCTATATGACCTAATCTCAGGTGCCATAGATATATCTGTCGTTTGGACTATCCCTAGGTCGTTTGGCATTCACGTTTTGCTCGATAGTTAAAACAGGTACATCAATATGTAGCTGATAAAGACCATTAATAAGGAAACCATTTGCAATTTTATTTCTTTCATAAAGAATGTTACAATGGTCCTTAAAGAAGGTGATCACATAAGCCTTCTTGTGCTAAGCATGAAACAGAAATCAAATTCCTGCTAGCTGCAGGCACATAATAACAGTCTTTTTAAAACTAAGTCTAAACCAGATGGTAATCGAAGAGGGTATGTTCCCACGGCTACTGCAGCAACTCTTGCTCCATTACCGATGCGTAGGATCATGTCTCCATCCCTCAGCCTCCTGCTATCCTCAAGACCCTGCATAGAAGTGCACAGATGAGCACTAGAACCAGAGTCAAGCACCCAACTGGATGCAGAAGAAACCGTAAGGTTAGACTCAATAACGAGCATACCTCCAGAAGGACCTTCCTTCTTCTTGTTCTTCAGGGTGGCCAGGTAAGTAGGGCAGTTCCGCTTCCAATGGCCGTCGCTGTTGCAATGGAAACACTTTCCTTTGCCATCGGCCTTTTCTTCGGTTCTGCCTTCTTCTTCTTTGATCCTTCCACCTTTTGCTTTTTCACAGACTTCTTTTTCTTTCCATAAGACTTTCTTTTGGAAGAAGTCCGTTCCATAGCAAGAACTGAGCCTTTAGAACCTTTCATAGAAAGCTCAGCGGTAACCAGCATATTCATTAACTCGGCCAAGGAATTTTGAAGTTTATGCATGTGGTAATTCATGATGAATTGCCCATATGCATCAGTCAAGGATTGCAGAATAATATCGTTCTGCAGGTCCAAGTCCAACTTCACACCGAGCTTCTCAAGCTCTTCCATGTCCTTGATCATTGTCAGACAGTGATCTTGGACTGACTGCCCATCACGCATCTTAGCCTTAAAAAGTCATTTCGTGACTTGATATTTGGCTGCGCGACTCTGTTCACCAAACATCTCCTGCAGGTGAGCCAACATTTGGCGAGCAGTCCCGATATCTTCATGTTGGCGCTGGAGCTCATCAGACATCGAGCCCAACATGTAATATCTGGCCTTATTATCTTCGTCAATCCATTTTTTCCAGAGACGCTCTCTGTTCAGTGGATGGACGGAGCTGGTAAGGTGGGAGGGTCCTGGTCCAAAACATGGGTTAACTTCTCTGAACCCAAAACAATTTTGTAGTTCCTGAGCCAATCTTTATAATTGGGTCCAGTCAGTCTATGTGTGTCCAGGATACGTGCCAATGGGTTGGACGCAGACATTTTTTCTGTAGAGAGTCAAAGATTCTAGTTAGATACTGTAATTTTGACTTGACCAATTTGTTTAGGGATTTTATTTTTAAACAAATTAGCTCCCACTATTTTCTCGGATCCCTACACTCCCTCTGTAGAGATGCGAAAATCTCCACGATTAATGATTTCTAGTGGGTGGTGCGGTCTCACCAACTGACTCATCACCTCACCTAACAGTTATTGGTGATGGGTTAGCCAATGAGTGAACAACTCTTGTTCAATGATTCTCTAATCATGGTGCACCCAAACTTGGTCTCTAATTCATGAATCTCACCGTATCCGGAATATTGATCCACTCCTTAGTTAAGTCAGACCCACCATTTGCATAGACTGGGTTCCTAATTGAGTCTCTCACCGTATCCAAAATATTGAGCCCAACTCATCCTCCAGCCCATAGCATCCAATGCCTAATAGACATGGTTGCATCTTCCCGGTGCAACTGAGCCACTGTATCCAGCCGAGAACAATCAACCCCGGGAAGGGCCCGCACGTCTACAATGGTGGAAGACCTCAGACTTAATCTTTTCTTAGGGAGAATTGATTCAGGTCTCATTAAACTAGACTTGGCTTAGTCATAACAATTATGACTAACCTAGTGGCATGGGTTAGCTCGGATTATTGACCACCTCAGATCAGAACTGTGTCAACAGATATGGCCAGGTAAGTGAGACCGGTGGAAGGAATATGCCATTAACTCGTACAAGAACGCATTCAGGTCGAGTAGCTTCCAATTAAAAACCAGTCGGTCGTCTGTGCCAAACTTACCTTAGACACCAAATTGTTGAGTCAGAACCAATTGGGTTAGCCTACAATCCAGACTCTAACCTCTGAGCCTAATTAGGTCTTGCTTGATCGTGACTCGATCTTGACCCAGACTTAATCCTATTAGGCTGGTCAATTTAAGCATTGTTGATCCCATCTAACCAACTCTTGATTCGGTTTGATCAACCGCTTAGACCTAATTGAGCTACCCAAGCCCGAACCCAGTATTATGAATATGTCTTAGATCTGAAATTCTCAATTTTAGACCTAATTAATATTCCATAAACTTAATTCTTAATTAAGTTAGGGTTCATAAACAAAATATGCACAATAAATCCTAGGGTTTCAGGATCTAGGGTTTTGCAGAAAGTAAGTTTTGGGTTTCTGATTAAGGACGAACACGCAGCACCCCTACACATCATAAGAACACCCCATCGAATGGGAAAGAGAGGGCCTTTAAACCCTTCTTCGTTCTTATGACCGGACGGCCAAGAGGAACGCCTTAATCAGGAACATGCAATACTACAAAACAGTTTTAGATCTATATCATATATCTCATATACAAATTTAGATCTAATCATGGCATATTTTGCATACATCTCATGTATCGAATCATGCATATTTTTCAGATCTAAATTATCTCATAATAATCTAAAAAATTAGATTTAAATTGATCTAATCAAAATAAATTCTAATCTAGACAATTATGTAGAACTATTCTACAACTAGTCTAGACATGCATCAATCATATCTCATATATGATATTTAAAATTAAATAATTTTTATTTGCTATTTTTTAGATGTTATTATAACACTTATAATATCAAAAAATAGTAAATAAAAGATCTAAAAATATGATTTAATCAGATTAAATCAAAACATGCAAAGACTATTCTATAGAACTATTCTATTTCTAGAACTAGTCATGCATATTTTTCTAATCTTAGATCCAAATCATTTAATTTTAATTTTTTCTGATTTTCAGATCTGATCACATCTCATGTGACATCTAAAATCATTTATTTTTTTTAATTAAAATAAATTTAAAATCAGATCTAAATAATTTTAGAACCATGGCTCTGATACCAGTTGAAGGAAAATCCTGATTTCCCGGTCCAGGTTCGTTCAGATCTGATTCAGATCAAGAGATATATTTCAAAAATTTTTCTCTTGATCCTAATCAGATCTTGATATATTTTTAGATCTGATTCTTATTATTTTAATAAATAAAATAAAATTAAGATAAATTAAATCAAATTTAATTTACCTGATTTGGGTAATCCTATTACCCTTGATGATCCTGTATTGCAGCGGAAGGTTCTGGATCTAGCCACGCAAGCGCCTGGCCTCTACCGGTATCCACTCGGGTTGGATCTGGAGATCCTCTTCTTCTCTATCACACCTCCAAAAATTAGATCTGGATCTGATCTGGAGGATCTTCAAAACTCTTTTGAAGATCAGCAGTCGTCCTTTGCAGCAGCGCAGCCTTCTTAGCTTTTGATCGCCTTTCTCTTGATCTGAATCGCACCAACCAAGGTCCAAAACCCTTTTGGACGTGGAGAGGAGAGGGAGAAGGTGGTTTGGCATGGAGAAAGAGGGGAGAGGCAGCCTTGGGGCATGGGAATTGTGATTCTAATCATCTATATGAATTTGAGTTGGGCGCAGGGTCTTATTTATAGACTAAGCTTGTGATCCAACTCCTCTTCCCTCAACCAATCACAACCCTTTGTGAAATCAGATCTAAATCTGATTGGTGGGAATAGAGTCCCCTGGATTCCTCCTTAGAGGGTGCCTAAGACCAGTCAAAGTTGGATTCTTAGTAGAACTCTAATTGGAATCCAAAAAAGGAGATGGAGTCCTTGTCCAACAAGGACTCCTAGGCGCCTCCAACTTGGGCTCACACGCCTAGGGTGGCGTGCGCCCTTCCTCCTTGCCAGGTTCTGGCAGGGGGACAGGCCCCCACCAGCTCTCCAATAGGTGCATGACATGTGGTCAAAAGTCAAAGTGTCAATGGTCAACATTTGACCAGTCAAAGGTAGACTTTTGACCAAAGTCAAAGAACAAGAAATGGCAGGTGACCAAAAATGGCAGTAATGTCTTACAAAATAAGACAACCTTTTCTGACTTGGACAACCTCCAGTCAGACCATATGAAGGCCTCTGATTGAGCACAAACTCCTTTGGCTCAGTCAGGACAACTTATTTATGATAGTAAAAGAAGAACGTTAGGTTCAATCGAGTGCTAGCACGATTTCCTTGAACCTAATTGAATCTCATTCAGATCAATTGAACTAGATCAGTTCAATTGATGATCACCAGATTCAAACCCTTGTTTGTGTGACCCAGTTAGGTTCAGTTCTGTATGGTAATGGGATATGTCATGATCTCTATCATCGACATCATCGAAACTCCTTTCGATGGATCAGAACTCTTCTGATTCGAACAGCTAGAATGATCGATCATCTAAATCATTCTAATTGCTCCCAAAATCCACCAGTGACACCTAGCAGTATATATGGTGGCAACCCATCAGAGCTGAATGCGAACCTCTTGGTGCAGCTACCTGTGTGATTAAGTTCTTCTATCTTGAGCCCCGATCAGATTAGGGTTAAGGTGAACTCGTCAAACCCTAGTCTCTGTCATATGATGTAATCATTCGATTCGAGTCCAATGTGAAAATCTAAATAGAAACTCTTTCTATTATTTCACTCTGCCATGGCCATGGACTTCTGGACTTGATTCTCATGATCATCATAGGGCTGCTCCTCTACCACCGAGGTAGATAGATTCCATCTTGATGCAATCCAGTTCCTACAATGAACATGCTATAGCCAACATACACCTCAGGGTTCCATATGGCTAGGAGACCGAGTAATGGTGTAGTCAAACTATAACACCCTCAAGGTGAACTGCCGATGCATCTCAGGTCAAAGAACCAGACACACTACTGCAGCATCGAGTCAGTCATTGACGAGAAGGTAGACTCCCTAATGACTACTCGAGGTGGTCACGCTCAGTGCCCTCGTTCTCTAACGAGTACCTGTACTCTCGCTCCGGTGTCTCCACACCGTAGACTCAAGACTCATCTACTAAAGAGAAGCGATTGTACACCAACCTTCCGGATCAATCACCATCCTCGTGATGATCCTTTGGTCGGGAGCATTTTATGAGTTAACAATGATTATTCATGTCTTAAATTTTCAACTCTTGAAAATATGAATTATCATTACCATTAACTCAAAGGATGTATCACAGACACTAAATACACATGTGTGATAGAAAACAACCCATTTTATTTATTATAGTCATAATTATAATTTTGCCCTTAGAAGTGTATTACAAGTGTCAGCCAATTCTGGCTTCTAGGGCACATATATCTAACAGTATATGGATGGACCGTAGCTATCTAGTCAAGATATAAATGATCATCTTACTATTTATGGCAATATTTGTTGGGACCAACATGGTGAGGACAGACCGTAAGAAGGTGATCAACATGATGAGGGAGTAGAACAAATGGTTCGAGATATTTTTTCGTTTGTTGGCCATAATGATGGTGCATCTACATCCATGCCTGATCCTATGGTTGATGAAATGACAAACAGTGAAGATGTAGAGAAGGTCCACAAGTTGATGGAGGATGCTAATGTTTTGTTGTATCACGAATATGAAAAGATGGTGAAGCTGGAGTTTTTAATTCAGTTGTATCTTGCAAAATGCTCCAATGGATTTAGTAATAATGGAGTGAACTACATATTAGAGCTTTTGAAGAATATTCTTTCGGATGATGCATAAATTTTAAAGAATAATTATGAGGCATCGAAGATTATTGAATAGTTGGATTTTGCTTAGATCAAGATACATGCATATCCCAATTATTGCATGCTCTATTGGGAGGGGGATGTCAACCAAAATTAGTATATGAGGTGTGGAGTATCAAGATGAAAATAGAATAAAGATGATACATCAACTCGTGTACCTCAAAAGTTGATGTGGTACTTTTCTTTGATTTTGAGACTACAATAGTTATTTATGTCGGCAAAAATATCAAAGGACATGAGATGACATGAAGAGGATCGAACAAAAGATGATGTATTGAGGTATCCAGCCGATAGAGAGGCATGACAGAAGTTTAATGAATTAGATCTTGACTTCATACATGAGATACGTAATATGAGGTTGGGCTTGTTATGCGATGGTTTCAATCCGTTCAAGCATATGAATATCGTCAATAATATATGGCCAGTATTTATTCATGTTTACAACCTTCCACCGTAGATGTATTTGAAAAAATCCTTTACTTTCATTCAGTGCTCATCCCTGGATCGATGGAGGTAGGTAATGATATTGATGTCTATTTGCAGCCTCTTATTATCGATCTGAAATAGTTATAGAGTATTCAAGGTGTTCCAACTTTTGATGCTTTGCTGTATGAGTCATTTTCCATGCGCATAGTGCTTTTGTGGATAATAAATGACTTTCCAACCTATGCCCTAATATCGGGTTGAAGCACCAAAGGTGAGCTAGCATGCCCGATTTATGAAAAAAATACTTGGTCTAGAAGGTTGACACATCGAAGGAGCTTTAGCTATATGAGGCATCGATGTTTCCTCCATCGAAAATATCCATATAGAAGAAATTCATGCTCCTTCGATGGCACTATTGAAGATGATGAGGTATCTAGTCGGATGTCTGAAAGTGATGTAATTAGAGAGTTAGATGGTCTTAATATTGAATTTAAAAAAGATGATCCGATTGATAGTAAAAAGAAGAAGTGTTGATCAAAGAAAGATGACACATACTTTAATTGAAGGAAAAAAAGTATCTTCTTGACTTGCCATATTAGAAGACAAATTTATTGTGCCACTGCTTAGATATAATGCATATGAAAAGGAATGTAGCTCCTATTGGCAACAATCTTAAATATCAAAGATAAGACTAAGGATGACTTAAATTCTCGATTTGACTTGAAAGAATGGGGTATTAGAAGATTATTCCATCTAGAGCCGGCATAGGAAGAACAGTGGAGGTTCCCTCATGCATGCTATGTTATGAATGCCTCTGAACGATCCATATTTCTTTGTGTGTTGGAGAACATAAAGATTCCTTATGGATACTCAAGCAACATATCAAAGCATGTGAATAGTAAGAATATCAAACTTGGAGGATTGAAGACCCATGATTATCATGTGCTGATGTAGGAATTGATCCCCGTAGCTATTCATCGTGTGTTGTTAAAAAATATCAGAATGACTGTTATTCATCTTTGCAACTTTTACAGAGATATTAGTACAAAGTGATTGCTTAAAAAAAATATGAAGAAAATGAAGGCAAAGACGGTAACTATATTATGTAATCTGGAGAAGATATTTTTACCATCATTTTTCATGGTTATGATGCATCTCACCATGCACCTTGCGAAAGAAGTTGCACTTGGAGGCCTAATATTCTGTCGATGGACGTATCCTACTGAGAGGAATATTCAAACTTTAAAATCTTATGTAAGAAATATGAATCGTTCGAAGGAATTTATAGCAGAAGGTTATTTGAATCAAAAGTGTATGGATTTTTGTACCATATACTTAAACAAGCTCAAGACACGTCCTAATCGATGAATGAGGAATCAGGATGATCAGTATGAGCCAATTGAGCATATATTTGAGTCCATTCCATAGCCAGATGGATTTTTTACTTAATACCATCTCACTGATTAGCATTGAGAAAAGAAATAAGACACATCGTTACGTGCTCTTCAACTATGATGTCATTGAGCCATACATAAGATGAGTCACTCAGTCTTATTTATTTTATAATAATTAAAAAATATCTAATTATATCTAAATTTATTTTTTGTATATGTAACAAATACAAGAAGGTCATAAGAATAAAATATGATGATTTAAGTATGTGGAAGAAAGAGAAAATATATAGCAAAAATTTTTCTGAATGGTTCAAAGATTATGTAAGTGATTATATATTCTTATCTTGTACAACTTATTTGAACATACTTACTAATTAGGTGTCATCTTCTTAATTAGGTCTGAAGATTGCCACTCAATGATGTGAGCCCTAAAGTACGTATTCTTTTAATGGATCCTAATCATATCATGCATGAGTATAAACAGCTCGTCATTAATGATTATAGATTTAATATTCACAATAGGTCCGTAAATATGGCAACACAAAATAGTGGCATCATGTTGAGTGCCACCACTGAATGTTATGCTAGCTCGAGGGATTCACAACCTCGTACAGAGGATTTGAACTATTATGGTATGGTGGAGAAGATAGTCATCTTGGACTATTATTCTAAAGAGAGGATTGCATTGATAAAGTGCGATTGGTTTGACACCTTGTCACAGTCTGGGATGAAAACTGATGAGTATGGTTTTACTCCCATTAACATGCAATGCCATCTCCGCACTGAAGAACCGCATATACTTATCTTCCAAGCTAGTCAAGTCTTCTACGTTAATGATTCCTTGGAGCCTCAATAGGGTGTCATTGTGAAGATGGTGCTTAAGCATATTTTTGATGATACCGAAGTGAAGGATGTAGTGCAGGATTTGCAGTATTACTTTCAAAAAAAATTTAAAAATAGCTAAAATATAGTAAAAAATTAATTAATTTAATTAATTAATTACTAATCATATTAGAATATTAAGTTCTATACTAAGGATCTAAATATAATATGCATGCATTTATATAGATCTGAAAAATAAAACTATGTAGCAAACTCTTTACTACATCTATCTATTCAGAACATAATATCTTTTCGTGGGTAGCTGATCACCATAATCTTAATCCATCAGATAATACTCTAGTGTCACACCACAGTCACACACGTGTTTGGCCTCTACGGTTGATCCACATGGAGCTTCTGGTCCGATCAGTCCCACTGGAGTGCTAGCTCCTCGACGGAATTTTTCACGGCTGATCATGATCGATCCAATCGATTGTCTATTTTTTGATTTTTTGGAATACTCCAAAAAATTAGAACTAATTCTTTGGAGGATGATGAGATGGTGTACATAGTTTGGTGGTGATCCGATGCTCACAGCACTCGATCTCTCCATCCGAACCTAGAAATCCAGTTCTAGGATTTCACTCATCCAAAAAAAAAACTTTGATGCACTGGAAACTCTCTCACGCTTTCTCTCGAAAGAATTTTTTTATGAAACAAATTTTCATGAATTGAGGAGAGACTCTCCTACCACTCACCCACTATCAAAATAATTTTTAATTGGGCAAGTTAAGAAAGAAAAATAAAAGATGGCGTGAGAGGAAGTATGGGTGTAAGAGAACTTTTCTCTCATGCTAGAATTTCTCATGCCTCAGGAAAGTGCACCCACCATTTCTCTCTCTAAGAAATGCACCCCACGCTCCTCTCTCATGTAGCCTTTCTTCTCACCATGCACACACAAAAAAATCACCTTTTAATGTGCATGAATTAGAGGGGAAACCACATGGAAAAGATAAGGGAGAGTGGTCGGGAGGTTTTAACCATTCACTTGATTTCAAAAATTAAGTGAGCCTCTTATTCTTATCCAACACCCCCTCTCATATATTTAACATGCAGAAGGACTCTCCTTCTGCATGCACATATTTTGATTTCTTCAAAAAAATGTATGACAAACAAAAGGGAGGGCATGGGAAGCAGATAAGGTTGGATTGGTTCCAACCTCCAACAAACTGAGTTGAATTCAAAACTCAACTTACTTTGAACTGGTCTAACCCTTGGACCAGGTCAAAGATAGAAAAATGAAAGGTGCACAAGGCTCTTCTAGCATGGGAAAAAATCACAGGAATTTAGAATTCGCATGAGGAAAGGCGTGGGTCAAAAAGTCCAAGCGTAGGGAAATGGAAATTCAAATTTCAAACTTGCTTTGACTTGGTTCTAATTGGTTTCAACCAAACCAATTAATCTAGACTCAATTAGACTAGGTTAAACCCAACTAAATTAGGCTTAACCTAATCCAATAAAATTTTAATCAAATTAAAAATTAAATAGGTTCAGCTTCTAATCAAATCAGGGTCAAAACTCCCATAGAGATTAGATCATCTCATGACCTGATCGGGTCAAATCTAATCGAATCAAATTCAATTAGACTTGATCGAATTCTCATCACTCAATTAAATTAAGCTAATCAATAATCAAATTGCTAATTAATCTTTTAATAAATATAAAGTTTCAATCGGATGGATGTCTAAGCAATAGAGTTCCATCAACATGAAACTCATGAAGAGTCTCAATCCAGTAAGACTCTTGACCCCAGTATCCCAAATGAATAGAACTCATGATCATAGAGTTGCAGCTCAGTGAGACTCTTAATCAGAGAGTCCCAGACAAGTAGAACTATGAATCCAAGTTTAGTGAGACCCATAAAGATAGAGTCCCAGTTTAGTGGGACTTCCGATCATAGAGTCCCAATTCAGTAGAACTTCTGACTATAGAGTCTTAGGTCATCAAGACTCATGATCAGCCATTAGATCAGAAAGAAACTTTTTATGTATGTGACTCCATAGGTTCGAATTCTAAATCGGTAGCACAGAAACTAAATTTTTATACCAATCGATATGACCGTCTAGCAATGGTATCCGACGTTCGGATAGGTCGAATTTATCATAATGCAACATCGATGAATCTATGAAAAATGGTTACCATATAATTCATCTCCTTGACCTCAATACTCAAAAGATGACCTAGGATTTAACTATCAATCCTGAAAAATCATCTACAATATATTTCAAATTACAGTGTCCATCAAATGGACTACCCCAACCGAGGTTTTGCTAAATTAAAATATATTGATGCACTTACTCTAATACTTGAAGGGATCAATCCCATATTGACACACACACCAACTTCATAAGTATTTGACTGCACCCAGTAGCCTTCCATCACTAAATTAAAAATTCAAATAGTCCGGTATCTAAGTATAGCGAGTTACTTACAAGTCACCGTGGTTATCTCAGGTCTAAGGAATACTTATATCCATATCCTTCGGGAGCAACTCTTGACAGTAGAGAGCACCGTAGTTAGATCGCGTTCAATGAAATATACCCCTACACTTTACCTGCATGCCATAACAGTATCTTCATACTTCTTAGTTAAGAGGACAACCAATACTTATGGTACACAACGATCTACACTCGATAAGTTATCGTCCTGGATAATAACGAGTCATTTGATCGCAAACATGTTTGAGGACTAAATGATAAATCCTCTTTTATCGAGTCTAAATAGTCCTAAAGACTTTATCACAGAAGAGTTTATTTCAGAAAGATGCACAAAGTGATGAAAAAATCAAAAGAATAATTTTATTCATGAATAATTCAAGTATAATTACATTTAGCTTAACCATCTAACCTAGATGATTGACTTTAGGATACATTTTTCAATACGAAATTGATGACGATGTTGGACTATGCATGCAAAGTGCTCCTCTAGAACAAAACTTATCTGGTACTGTAGATGTCCCAGATACATTTATGAGGAGCGATGGTAATGTCCATATTATAGGTGCTACTAGACGATGACTTTAATATTCTGATATAAATTATTAGAGTCTATTTATTGATGTGTTGCTAATATTATTATTCAATATGTTATATTTATTGTCCAGAGATTGTAACCCAAGAGAAAGGATGAATTGGATTTCTAAAATAGAGATGGTTAGAGAGAAATTTTAAGACCTCTTGATTCTGAATAAGATGTGCCATGCCATGTCGTGGGCTGTACCATATCGGTAGGTCGTGCCGTGCCTTGGATCGTGTCGTATCGTATCGTGCCATGCTGGTAGGCTGTACCATGCTGTGCCATATCGATAGGCCGTGCCTTGGATCGTGTCATCTTGATAGGTCGTATCGTGTCTTGGACCATGCCATATCGATAGGCTGTGCCGTGCCATGCCATGCTATGTCGGTAGGTCATGCCGTGTCGGTAGGCCGTGCCATATCGTGCCGTATCGATCCCTAAGAAAATCTTCATCTTGTTGCTTTTGTTATTGCATTGCATAGTGATAGACTCATCAATTGATTCATGTACATAATCTTCGGCATCCGTATATTTATATGTAATTATATGGATGGTACCTAGGCATATCTTTGATTATTATTCAATATATTATATTGGTTAATATTCATTAACATTGTAAATCACAATGGCATCGAAATGCCATCTAGCTTTCACCCCTATCTCTCGATGGGTTATACGGAGTTCAGCATCTGAGGAGCAGTTGGAGCATACTCCATCCATCTCCATATCGGTTGCTCAGAAATCTCCATCATCGGTATCTATTCCACCGATGGCATCTACTTCACCGACATCTGAGCCTCCACTGTCATCCATATCTCCAACACATGCTACTCCACCGACATCTGAGTATATATTTTTATTATATTATTTATTTATTTTTTATATAGTATTTGTATACTTATATATTTGCATAACATATTTTCATTACAGGTGCATCATCAAGCTGGATATTTTATGATCCCATATATATGGCGCATGTGTGAAATTGCCAGCATCAGGTGATGGTGCAGTATGATGTGGAAGGAAGGCCAGTAGGAGAGACCATGCGAGAGATGCATTTTTTTTGGAGTGCTTGTGAGGTGGTCAAACATTATTCCCATAAAGCGTAGAGACTGATGATTGATGGACGATGCGGTCAAGGATTGGGTGTGGAAGGAGATATGGATAAGTGCATCTTAATTATATTTATACATTTTACATGTTTACGCTATGTTTGATTAGAATAATTTTATAATTGACTTTTGATAACTTTATGCAGAGGAGGAATGACTTTTCTGATCATGAGAGGGCTCGAGATGTCCGACTAAAGAAGATCGAGAAGTTGTACCGGGGCTACAAGGTCAAGCTCCATAGAGGATGACTCGAGCACTGATGAGACACTCTAGAGGAGCTTGTTCCTTGGATATAGAACTGTCTTTTGAGTCAATGGGAGAGGATGGTTACACATTGGAGGAGCCAGAAGTTTGAGATAAAATTACTAATTTTTAAATTTTTTAATATACTTAAAATTATATTTAAATATTTTTTAAATATTTATTATTTATTTGAATACTTGTTAGGCTACCTTCCATCAGAATCGGGCAGTTTAGGAGTATATGCACACTCTCGACCATGAGTCTAAGACCAGGCATATGCATAGAGAGGTAATAAATTTTAAATCTTATTAAATAAATTAAATTAATATTTTTTTTATATTTTTGATAAACTGATCTATTGTTATAGCTGATGAGAGATGGAGTAATGCCCAACCATAGCGACATCTTTCGATCCAACCATACAGATAAGAAGGGCAGACCAATGAATGCTACGATCGAAAAGATTTTTGTAAGTATTAAATATATTAATATATATGATTAGTATTATAGCATTTTTTATAAAATTTTATTTAAATTTATAATTATAGGATCAGTTAGATGCGCTCGTGAGTGAGGACCTTGATACCTCTGGTCTCCATGACCATCTATCTCAGGTCTTGGGGCCTGAGCACTCTAGGAGGATCCGATGTAGGCCTACACATACGTTGACTAGCTATTGGTCTAAAATGAGCATCTCTTCATAGGTTTTTGGTATCATCAATCGGAAGAGCTTGAGGAAGCATTGGAATGGATAGATCATGCTGCGACGTGGGCAAATCGGGCTGAGGAGTGCGTATCTCATCTGAAGAGCATCGTGAGAAATATGGTGTCGATGCTTAGCACGCATTTTGGATGTGCCTTCATGGGCTTTAAGAATATGTTGGCCCACATTCTAGCTCCAGCTCCGGCTCCAGCTCCAGCTCCAGCTTCTACTCCGGCTCTAGCTCATGCTCCATCTCTCGGTGGCGACGATGATATAGATTTAGAAGATTTTTGATATTTTTTTAAAAAAATATTATAATAAATTTTATTCGATAATAAAATTTTAGTATTTTAAAAATATTTTTATGTTTATAATATTTTTTTATGTTATATATCTCTGCATTTGTCAGATAAAATATATAAAAAAATTAAAAATTTTATATTTTTTAATTATTCAGAAGCTACGATAGTGATTTTACAACCGCTGTCGTAGACGTGCCAATCATTGCCGTAGGCAATATGTCAACCACTGCATTAGATCTATTGCAGTGGTTACATAACCGCTTCTATAGACAAGCCTATGGCAGCGATTTTATAACCACTGCCATAGATAAGTTCATGACAGCGGTTTAAAAACCGCTGCAATAGGCAGTCTATAGCAGTGATTTTCATAACTGCTACCATAAATCTACGGTGATGGCTGCAATGACAGTGATTAGCTAACCACTGCTATAGCTTATAGCAATAATTTTTTGGGCTACGGCAGTGGTTACAAACTGCTGTCGTAGCCCTGTTCTGTAGTAGTGATACCAACTTTTCTATAATATTGGCATAAAGAATCAATATAATATCATAGTCCATTACATGTCAATTATCGTAATAATATACTTAAACATGGGTACTCAATTCTTTTCAGCTCTACAACCCCTATTGCAACGTATTTATATCCCTTGAGCTTAAGTATCATCACGATTACCCCCATGGTGGGGTCACTACCATATCCCTTGTCATAGGGATCACCATGATCACCCTGATGGCAAGTTCACCATGCCATAATTCGGTGGCTGGCTGGTATCACCACGATAACTCCCAAGGTACGGATCTCAAGTACTCAAGTCCGAATATCAAACATAGTAGCACTTAGAGGCAAGTGATACATATATAAACATATATACAATTTATATATATATATATTTTCAATATAGCTATAATTTAGCTTTGGCATAGTTTTGATAAAACTTTGATATAGTTTTGGTACAATTATGATATATGTAATTCAACAGGCAATAATTAAGATTTTTTGTAAGCTTGATATGATTATAATCTATAACATCACGCATTTTAATTTATAGAATTCAAATAACTAATCAATTATCCATAATTATAGAAATTCTATGCATGATTAAATCTGAATGTAATCCCAATAATTTGTCTCATTTTAAAGGGATAAGATAATTTTTATTTAATTTTAATTAATTATTATAAAATATAAGTGTTACTTATCTCACAGATACCAACCATTCGACAATCTAAATGCACCTTTGGTGTTCCTCGGGACCAAATAATGCAACATCATAAGCATGTATCAAATTAGTGGCACATCAATATTCTTAAAATCAATTTCTAAAAATATTTCTAAGAATTTTAAATTTTTTTCTTAAATTCTTAAAAATTCTAAATTTTATTTTTATAATGACTATTGTTACAATAGGGAAAAAGAAAACTAAGCTTATCCTGCTTTCTAACACTAAGTGGGATAAGGGTATGACATAAAGAAACTCAAGAAAATGATAGGGAGTGTTCGAGGGGGGAGAAAGATAGATAGATAGATAGATAGAGAGAGAGAGAGAGAGAGATCCTTTCTTTTCTTTCTTTGAGTTTTCCAATAAAAGAAGAAGAACCGAGTGCAAGAGAGGAAAAGAAGAATAAGAAGATAAAAAGAAGAAAAGAAAGAGAGGAAGAAAAGAGGAAGAGAGAAAGAGAGCATCGAAGACAAAGGACATGGAAGAGGGAAACAATATGAGAGAGAGAGATGTATATGGTAGATGAGAAGGGGACGACGGACTGGCAAGAAGGCATCCGAGAAAAAGTTTGGAATGGCCAGTGAAGAATGGGAGTAGCTAGCGAGAGAGGCGAGAGGGAGAGGCAATGGGGATTTGGCTCCAAGAAAGATCGGAAGAATAGGAAAACAATTCCAGGCCCCCCCCCCCCCCCCCACCCATTCTCAATTTTAGAGGGCCACATGGCACTACTTAAGGAGTGGGCCCTGCTAGGTTTGGCTTGGACTGGCCTTATTTTTACATTCTCTCTCTTAATTAAATTTCATCCTCAAAATTTAAAACATTTGAGTTCCCAAATAGATATAAATACTTTTGCTTTACTTCTTTCTCTTATTCTCAAGTGGCATCTTGCACGAAATGATTGCTCCACTGTACCTTAATATATGGAATAACACATCTTCACAGCACTTGATCCTTTTGATCTACTATTTGCATAGGATACTCTTTATAGCTTAGATCCTCTTTGAGCTATAAGGATTCATATTTTATAATATGACTGGGATCTGATATATATTTTCTCAATATAGAAACATGAAAGATACTATGTACACTAGCAAATATAGGAGGCAAAACAAGTCTATAAGCTACTTCACTAGCTCTCTTCAATACTTCAAATAGACCAACATATCTAGAGCTCAACTTAATTATCCCAAATTCCAAATCTTACAATTTCTTTGGTAGGTGATATCTTTAAAAATACATAATCACCGATCTGGAACTCTAATTCTTGCCTCCTAATATCTATATCACTTTTCTGCCCACTTTAAGCTGTATGAAGATGCCCTCTAATTAAGTGAATCTTTTCTACTGCTTGCTATACCAGTTTAGATCCTAATAATATTTTCTCACATACATCATTCCGACATATTGGAGATCTATATTTTCTTCCATATAATGCGTTATAAGATGCCATTTGTATACTGGACTGATAATTGTTATTATAAATAAATTCTATTAAAGATAAATGTTCTTTCCAAGAGTCTTTAAGATCAATGACACAAGATTTTAAAATATCCTCTAATATCTAAATAATTCTTTCTGACTGTCCATCTATCTAAAGGTGAAAAACAGTACTAAAATTTAATTTAGTTCTCAGGGATTTATACAAACTTTTTCAAAATTGAGATACAAACCTAGTATCTCTACCTGATATAATAGTCATAGGGACATCATGTAGTCTCACAATTTTTTTAATTTAAAGCTTATCTAGCCTTTCAAGAGTGTGACTATCAATGCTAAAAATCCATAGTGAGTTGATTTGGTTAATCTATCAATATTTATCTATATTGTATCATTACTATTAGGAGTTTTCGGCAAACTAGTGACAAAATCCATAGTGATATGCTCCTATTTCCACTCATGAATGAGGAAAGACTGTAGTGATCCTTCTAGTTTCTGGTACTCATCTTTCACTAACTGACATGTTAGACATTAGGCACCCAATTGCATAATTTTTCTTTTCATATTATTTTACCAGAAAATTTCTTTCAAATCCCTACATATTTTGGTGTTGCCAGAGTATACGATATAGCTAGTATTATGAGCCTCTTCTAAGATTTCTCTCTTCAATTATGGAGCATTAGGTACACATACTCTATTTCTAAACCTCAAGAATCCATCCTCATGAACTTGAAATTCTAGTTGTATCTTGGAATCCACTTGTTCTCTAGTTTTCTGCAATTTTGAATCACTATCCTAGGCAACTTTAGTTCTTTCAATTGGATTAGGTTGTACTCTAAAATGTGCTATCTATACCCCATCTTCATGCTTCCATACTTTAATGTCAAATTTTATCAAATGCTGCTAAATTACTAGAACATTTTTTGCTTAATGCATTAGCTACTACATTAGCTTTTTCCGAATGATAATTGATAGATAAGTCATAATCCTTCAACAATTCTAGCCATCTTCTTTGCCTCATATTCAATTCCTTCTGAGTTAAGATATACTTCAGACTTTTATGATTAGTTAATTAATATTTCATAATGCTAACCATATAAATAGTACTTCTAGATTTTAAGTGTAAATATTACTACTATAGACTCTAAATCATGTATAGAATAATTTTGTTTATAAGATTTTAATTGCCTAAAGGTATATGCTATAATCTTATCATGCTACATCTAAATAAATCCTAAATTCTTCTTAGAAGCATCACTTTATATTGTTAAACCTCCACTCCTAGAAGGTATAGTGAGAATAGGGGCTGATATCAGTCTCCTTTTCAATTTTTCAAAATTTCTCTCACATTCTTCAAACCATTCCTTTTTGAGTCAAATGGATCAGAGGTGCAACAATTTTAGAAAATTCTTCTACAAATCTTCGATAATATCCAACTAGATCCAGAAAACTATGGATTTTGGACACACTTGTCATCCTACTCTAGCTCACAATAACTTCTATCTATTTAGGATCCACAAAAATACCATCCTTAGATATCATATGCCCAAGAAATGCTATTCTGTCCAGCCAAAACTATATTTGCTTCACTTGCAAATAACTTCTTTTTTCTTAAGATTTGAAGGATACATCTTAAATGCTCTTCATGCTCTTTTTTCTTTACTCCTGGAATAGATCAAAATGTCATCAATAAATACTACTATAAATTGATCCAAAAAAGGCTTAAACATCCTATTCATCAAGTCCATGAATGCAGCTGGGGTATTAGTTAACCCAAATGGCATCATCAAAAACTCATAATATCCATATTAGATCTGGAAGACAAATTTAGGAACATCCTCTACTTTGATCTTTAATTGATGATATCCCGATCTAAGGTCAATTTTGAAAAATACTTAAGGTCCTTATGGCTGATCAAATAAATGATCAATCATGCATAATGGATACTTATTTTTAATAACTACCTTATTCAATTTTCTATAATCAATACAAAGTTATAGGCTCCCATCTTTCTTTTTTACAAATAGAACTAGAGCTCCCCAAGGTGATACACTAGGTGTAATAAAATCTTTATCTAGTAATTCTTGAAGCTGCTCCTTTAACTCCTTCAATTACTACTATACAATAGGGCTACAACAATGCTTACTACTACAATGATTCAAAAATCACTGTCATAAAATTTATGACAGCGGTTATGTAACCACTACCATAGATTTGATATATAGCAGTGGTTACATATAACTGCTATCATAGAAAATATATAGCAGTGGTTACCTATAACCGTCGTCATAGATCAAACCTATGGCAGCGATTATATATAACCATTGCCATGACCTATGATAGCGGTTATGTATAATGCCATCTAGCTTTCACCCCCATCCCTCAGTAGGCTACACGGATCAAGCTTCACATCTAAGCCATTGTCGACGTATATTCCATCCACCTCTGCATCGGCTTTAGCTTTACAGTGACATACTCCTACCACTGGTACATCTGAGCCTCCATCAACAGCCACATCGTCATCCTATGTATCTCCGACATATACTCCACCCACTAATCTAGCTCCATTGACATCCACATCGCACGATTTCAGGAGAGTAAATTTTTATTATATTAATTAGTTATTTACTTATTTATTACATAGTTATTGCTCACTCATATATATTCATAATATATTTTCATTGCATGTGCATCATCCAGTAAAATATTTTGCCATCCTATATGCATGTCGTATGTGTAAAACCACCAACATCAGGATGAAGTACGATCAGGAGTGGAGACCAGTAGGAGAGACCATGCGGAAGATGCATTCTTTTTTAGGAGTGCTAATGAGGCGGTCCGATATCATTTTCATACCATCTATAAACTAGCAATTGATGGATACTAGTGTCAAGGAGCGAGTATGAAAGAAGATTTGGATAAGTATTTCTTAATTATATATATGCATGTGATATGTTTACACTATATTTAATTAGAATAATTTTGTAATGTCTGATTTTTGATAACTTTATGCAGAGGAGATACGATTTTTTAGATCATGAAAGGGCTCGAGATGTCTAACTATAGAAAATTAAAAAGTTATATCAAAATTATAAGATCAAGCTCCATAAAAGATGGCTAAAGCACCATAAGGACACTGAAGAGAAGCTTGTTTCTTAAATCTAGGATTGTTCGCCAAGTTAGTGAGAGGGGATGGTCAGGCATTGGAGGAATCAAGAGTTTTAGATTTAATTTATAACTTATGAGTTTTTTATTATATTGATAATTATATTTAATTTTAATTTATATGATTTAAATATTTTTTAGACTGCATCTCATCAGAACCAAAAGAACTGGGTTGCTTAGGAGTACATGCACACTCTTGATCATAAGTCTATAATTAGTCGTGTGTATAAAAAAATAATAAATTTTGATCCTTTAGTTTATAAGTTATTAAATTATTATTTTTTTATGTATTTTTAATAAGCTGATTGATTATTATAGTTGATAAGAGAGGGGGTGATGCTCAGCCATAGCGCCATCTTTCGATCAAGTCGTACGGATAAAAAGAGCAGGCCGATGAATACTGTGATAAAAAGAATTTTTATAAGTAATAACTAAAGTATAATTAGTATGATTAGTATTATAATATTTCTTACGAGGTTTTATTTGAATCTATAATTATAGGAGTAATTAGACATGTTTGCAAGTGAGAGCTTGGATACCTCTAGCCCCTATGACCATCTATCTCAGGTTTTAGGATCTGAGCACTCCGAGAGGATTCATTATAGGTTCAGACATATGTCGATAAGCTACTGATCTAAGACGAGCATCTTCTTACATGCTTCTGAGGTCGTCGATCAGGAGCAGCTTGACGAGGCTTTGGCATAGGCAGCTCAAGCTCAGGAGCGCACATATCAGGTTGAGAAGCACATAGATTAGCTACAAAATGTCATGTCTATTATGGTGACACAGCTCTCCACTCATCTAGAAACTGATTTTTTGAGCATTCAGAATATTTGGCTAGCATTGCAGCTCTTCCAGCTCCTGCTCCAACTCCTCCAGCTTGTATTACAGCCCCTCCCAATCCTGCTTCAACCCCTTCTGGTGATGACGAGATGCTTGGAAAGAAGGATTTTGATTTAGTAGATTTTTAATATATTTTATTTTTATTTAAAAAATATTATAATATAATTTGATCAATAATATAATTTGAGTATTTGAGATATATTCTTGCATTATTATTGAGTTTTATATGAAATTTTTATTCTTTCAAGTTTTAATTTGAATAATTATATATTGAACTACGTCTATTAGGTAAAAAAAGGGCATAAAATGATAAATTTATGAAACTTTTTACTGTTCAACAGCCTATGGTAGTGGTTGTAGAACCGCTATCATAGCCATGCCAACCGCTGTTGTTGGGGATAAATTCTGCTCCTGCCGAAGCCTAGCCCGACGCTCAGCATAATGCAACCAGTAGCCGCAAAAGAGCTTCAGTGCACTGGTCTAGCCGAACTCCTTCAGCCGGCCGAACTGCCAAGCGGTTGAACTCCCAGCGGCCGAACTTCTTCCAGCAGGCCGAACTGGTCAGCTCCCGAGCTTCTTCCGGACTTCCAGCATCGAGACCGAACTTCCTAGGCGGCCGAACTCCTTCGGATCGACTCCAAGCGGCCGAGCTTCAATGAAGTCCTCTCAGCGGCCGAACTCCTGAGTGGACGGGCTTTAGCGGAATCCCCAAGCGGTCGTCACTCAGGAGCCCGAACTCCTCAGCAGTCGTCACTCGGCCGAACTCCTCAGCGGTCGCCCCTCGGCCGAACTCCTCAGCGGTCGCCCTCATCGAACTTCGGCCGACCGAGCTCCCTACCGAACTCTCAAGTGTCCAGGCCTCAGCCGAAGTCCAACAGCCGGCCGAACCCCCAAACGGCCGGAGCCTTCGGATTCTCAGCAGCCGAACTCTTCTGCGGACGGAGCCTTAGCTGCATACCTCTCAGCCAGACGCCTATGGGAGCCGAACTCCCTCCTATCTTCCTCTTCAGGAGCCCGAACTCCTCCGAAATGGGCACACGACGAAGGCCTTCAACCCTTCATTCGGCAAGCTCTGCAACCATCACCATCAGTCAGTCCGCCGCACCATCAGTCAGTCCGCCGCAGGCGATAGCGACCCACTGTCAGGCGGCGATGGCTGTCACCCTCAATCCGCCGCACACGGCACCATCCTGTGAGACTGACTCCGCCGAACCTCGAGCGGTCCGCCAGCACACGACTGCAGTTATCACCATCAAGCTTCACTATATAAAGGACCCTCCCGACACGCTAAGGCTAAGCTCTCTGAACTCTCGACTCTCTAAGCTTTCCTCCTCATCTCTAAGCTTCGGAACTCATTCCGAGCACTCCATTACTGTTGGTCGAAAACTGACTTGACCGTTGGAGGGTCCTGCCGGAGCTACCCCCCCACCGATTTCGGACGGGACTTCGTTTTGCAGGTCCCCGGCGGCGACCTCAACGGCCTCGACCCCGGCGACCTCCGACGAAGACGGATTTCTGCACCAACAGCTATTATAGATCTATGCCAATTGCTAGAGAACCGCTACTATAAATGATATAGTTGCAGCTACACAACTACTACTTTAGAAGGCTATAACAGTAATTTTCAAACCATTGCTATACAATCTATAGCAGTGATTTGGGAACCGCTGCTATCATTCTATAGTAGCAATTTTTTAACTGCTGCTATATTCTATCTATAGCAGTGGTTGAGTAACCGCTGCCATAGATGAAGTTATAGCAACGATTGAATAATCGTTATTGTACCTAATATATGATAGTAGTTGCAATAACCGCTACTGTAAACCTACGACGATGGTGATAGTAGTAGCAATTACAAAATTGCCGCCATAGGCTATGGCAGCAATTTTCTGGACTACAGCGGTGGTTCTGAACTACTGCCATAGCCTTTTTCTATAGTAGTGAATTTTATAGAAGCCATTCGGTATGGAGCCTTATAAATCAATACTTGTACCAAAAACTAAGTCAATGAAGAATTCGATCTTCCTATCTGATGGTAATCTAACAAGTCATCTAGAAAAGCATCAGAAAACTCATGTACAATAGGGATATCCTCTAATTTCTATTCATCTACTTGCATATCTCTTACATTAGCCAAATATCCTATACAACCCATTTTTAACGTTCGGCTATCTTGCAAGACAAAAACTATCCATGGAGGGACAATTCCTATATTCCCACAAAATTGAACTCAAGCTAATCAGAAATATGGAAATTCATAGTTTTTTTATGACAGTCAATTGAGGCGTAATAGGTAGCTAATCAATCCATTCATAGTATCATATCAAAGTCATTTCTAGGACATCAAATCTACCACTAGCTCCTTATCTCCTATTTTGATAACATAAGACTTGCAAACATAACCAATGACTAATACATCTCCCACCAGGATTTCGATATATACTACTTTCTCTAAAGGTTCATACAACATATCATATTTTTTAACAAATATAGTGGATATGAAGGAATGAGTGGTACCAAGATCAAACAAAGGATATGCATAAGTGTTGAATACTGGAATGGTACCTACCACCATTGTATTAGAAGGTTGGGTATCTTGCTAAATAATGGGATATATTTGCCCCTAAATCTGAGGTATTGGCCACTCTGCTCTATCCAGCAGGAGTTTCACTTGCTAGAACTTGAACTGGCCAAAAAATAAAAGGTGTTGAAGTAGTCTAACTCTCAGCTGACATTGGATAAGTTGCTATGTTGTGACCTTTCTAGCCACATCTAAAACAAGCGACAATATTCAAAGGGCAATCCTTATTTAAGTGATTCTTTCTACACTAACACAATAAATTGAACTCGCTTGAGGTTTCTAGCCACTTCCTTTTGAATTGATTAATTCTTTGACTGCAATGTTGAACTTTGTCCACTCTATTTTATGGCTGGCCTAAATCTCTTTTTTCAAACCTCTACTTCCTTATGTTTCTGCTTAAGTTCTCTTTTTATTATCAATGCATTATTCACCATATCTGCATAGGTGGTCAACTGCTAGGGTGCTATTCCTTTCCTGATTTTTGCTCTTAAACACATTTGAAACTTACGAACTCTGGTCCTCTCATCTTCTACCAATTTGAGAACTACAGTCATGCCTTTCTATTTTATAGAAATGAATTCCTGCTCTTTTTAGACTATAATACTAGTAGAAAAGTACTTTTCATAAAAAGCTTTATAAAATTTCTTCTAGGTCTACATTAGAGGCATGCTTGGTCTGCACCATCCTCCATCAATTAAACACCCCATCCTGAGGCATATAAGAGGTGTTGGTGCAGAAATCCGTCGCCGCCGGAGGTCGCCGCAATCGAGGCCGCTGGAAGCCGCCGGGGACCTGCAAGACGAAGTCCCGCCCGGAACCGGTGGGGTGGTGGCTCCGGCAGGACCCTCCGACGGTCAAGTTAGTTTCCGACCAACAGTAATGGAGTGCTCGGAATGAGTTCCGGAGCTTAGAGATGAGGAGGAGAGCTTAGAGAGCTTGAGAGTCCAGAGAGCTTAGCCTTAGCGTGTCGGGAGGGTCCTTTATATAGTGGAGCTTGATGGTGACAACTGCAGCCGCGTGCTGGCGGGCCGCTCGAGGTTCGGCGGAGTCAGTCTCACGGGATGGTGCCGTGTGCGGCGGGATTGAGGGTGACAGCCATCGCCGCCTGACAGTGGGTCGCTATCGCCCGCGGCGGACTGACTGATGGTACGGCGGACTGACTGATGGTGATGGTTGCAGAGCTTGCCGAATGAAGGGTTGAAGGCCTTCGTCGTGTGCCCATTTCGGAGGAGTTCGGGCTCCTGAAGAGGAAGATAGGAGGGAGTTCGGCTCCCATAGGCGTCTGGCTGGAGGTATGCAGCTAAGGCTCGTCCGCTGAAGAGTTCGGCTGCTGAGAATCCGAAGCTCGGCCGTTTGGGGTTCGGCCGGCTGTTGGACTTCGGCTGAGGCTTGGACACTTGAGAGTTCGGTAGGAGCTCGGTCGGCCGAAGTTCGATGAGGGCGACCGCTGAGGAGTTCGGCCGAGGGGGACCGCTGAGGAGTGCTGAGGAGTTCGGGCTCCTGAGTGACGACCGCTTGGGGATTCCGCTAAAGCCCGTCCGCTGAGGAGTTCGGCCGCTGAGAGGACTTCATTGAAGCTCGGCCGCTTGGAGTCGGTCCGAAGGAGTTTCGGCCGCGGTCCGAAGGAGTTCGGCCGTGAGTTCGAAGGAGCTCGGCCGTTGAAGGAGTTCGGGAACGGAGGAGTTCGGTCCGAAGGAGTTCGGCCGTGGGAGTCCGAGCTGACCAGTTCGGCCTGCTGGAAGAAGCTCGGCCGCTGGGAGTTCGGCTGAAGCCCGTGCTGCTGAAGCTCTTCTGCGGCTACTGGTTACATTAGGCTGAGCGTCGGGCCGGGCTTCGGCAGGAGCGGGATTTATCCCCAACAGTAGCCCCCCCACTCCCGAGTTTGAAATTCGAAGGAAGGGAGTACCAAAATGGGCGACTGCCGAAGTCTTCTTCCAGGCCCCGCGTTTGTCGCGGCTGAAGCTCGGGGGAGGTCTCTTCTCCAGCCAAGGTTGACGCTGAAGTTGAAGCTGAGGCTTGGGGGAGGCCTCCTCTCCAATTGATGTTTGGAGTTGGAATGGAACTCGTTCCCAGCTAAAGTCGATGAAGCTGATGTTGAAGCCGAAGTAAATCTCGCCCCCTGCGGTCGAGGTCGGAGTTGAGCTCCTCGGGGGTGACATTGTCTCCATCAGCTGAAGTTGACTCGGGGGGACCTCCTATTCCACGGTCGAGGTTGTCGTGGTCGCTTGGGGGCGATCTCATCTCCTGCAGTGGAACTTGCCGTAGACTTTGAGGCTCGGTCTCGGATCTTGCTCACGTCAGGATGGGGTTCCCCTTCTGTTCCTAATGGGCTGTGGGGGCACATGGGGACCGTCGTCCTCGCCTCTCCCCCATCTCGTTTTAGGTGAACGAGGCCTTCGACCTTGCTCGCGTTAGGACGAGGTTCTCCTCCTGTTCCCAACGGGCTGTGGGGGCACATGGGGACCGTCGTCCTCGCCTCTCCCCCCATCTCGTTTTAGGTGAACGAGGCCTTCGACCTTGCTCGCGTTAGGATGAGGTTCTCCTCCTGTTCCCAACGGGCTGTGGGGGCACATGGGGACCGTCGTCCTCGCCTCTCCCCCCATCCCGTCCTTTGTGGACGGGGCCTTCGACTTTGCTCACGCTAGGACGAGGTTCTCCTCCTGTTCCAACGGGCTGTGGGGGCACATGGGGACCGTCGTCCTCGCCTCTCCCCCCATCCCGTCCTTTGTGGACGGGGCCTTCGACTTTGCTCACGCTAGGACGAGGTTCTCCTCCTGTTCCTAGCCGGCTGTGGGGGCACATGAGGACCGTCGTCCTCGCCTCTCCCCCCATCCCGTCCTTCGTGGATGGGGCCTTCGACTTTGCTCGCGCTAGGATGAGGTTCTCCTCCTGTTCCCAACGGGCTGTGGGGGCACATGGGGACCGTCGTCCTCGCCTCTCCCCCCATCCCGTCCTTTGTGGATGGGGCCTTCGACTTTGCTCACGCTAGGACGAGGTTCTCCTCCTGTTCCTAGCCGGCTGTGGGGGCACATGAGGACCGTCGTCCTCGCCTCTCCCCCCATCCCGTCCTTGTGGACGGGGCCTTCGACTTTGCTCACGCTAGGACGAGGTTCTCCTCCTGTTCCTAGCCGGCTGTGGGGGCACATGAGGACCGTCGTCCTCGCCTCTCCCCCCATCCCGTCCTTTCGTGGACGGGGCCTTCGACTTTGCTCACGCTAGGACGAGGTTCTCCTCCTGTTCCTAACGCGGCTGACTGCTTCTTCCCTGTCATCGCATAGTTTTCGCATCCAGAAATGATTTTATTGAGAGGGGAGAGTTTTACCGAGGAGAAGCTGATCGCAGCGCATTTCCGTTCGAGGGTTGTCGGGGTGTTGTTCCTCGGAGTTCCCTCGGGCAGTAAGTCCCGTCCAGACGACCTCCTCTATCTCATGCCGGCCTTCTTAATTTGGAACATGCTTCTCTTGACTTTGTCGCTGGGGGACGACAATCACCGATGTAGCTAGCTCCTAGCTCCTCCCCGGGGTGGCGTTGATGACGCCGCGAGGCGGCCGACCTTCTTGTCTTTTCTAGTTACGGCAGCGCCTTTAGCCGATCTTCTCCTGCTTCAGACTGGCGTCGGAGGAATTTATCCCGTCGTCCCTTTTTGACGAGCTCTTCAATCTCGTCTTGGAGCTGAACGTATTCCTCAGTGTCGTGGCCGTGGTCGCGATGGTAGGGGCTTTACTTGCTTCGATCGCGCACGTTTGGGGAGGCCGTAGTCCTTCAGGTTCTTGGCGGCTGGCTCTTAACTTCGTCGAGAATTCGAGTTAGAGGAGCGGGTCGTAGCTGCGGAATCCTTTCGGAGAGGAGGATTTCTTCGCGCCCTTCTGTCGGGGCTTCCTTTGCGGTGAGCTCGAGAAGTTTCGGGCTTCGCTTGCGTGGAGCTTCATTCCGCTTTCCCGCGAAACTTTCCTTTCCGTGGAGAACTTCATGCTTCTTTGTCCGGACTTCCTTGCTCGCAGAGAGGGGGTCGGCTTTGCTTGCCCGAACTTTATTGCACCTCCCGTGAATTCGTTGTAGCGACGTACTTGAGGGGGAGTTCGGCCTCGATCGCCCTGGGGCGGTCTCGAGCGCGGCCGAACTTCACTTGGGTGATCTGCTGCGGAGTTCGGCCTCCCTTATGCCGAACTTCATTCCGCGGGGGGAACTTCGTTCCGTCCTCGCTTGCGCCGAACTTCACTGTGATGGTGGGCTTTAAGGTGGAGTTCGGCTTCACTTGCGCCGAGCTTCATTGATGAGCTCAAAAGGGTGAGTTCGGTTTTGCTTCCGCCGAACTTTATTTCGATGAGCTGAGGAGTTCGGCCTTCCTCCGAACTTCATTCCATGGGAGAACTTCGCTCCACCCTCGCTTGTGCCGAACTTCATTCCGCGGGGGCTTCGTTCCGTCCTTGCTTGCACAGCTTCCCTCGGGGAGATTATCATCCTGCAGCCGAAGTGAAGTGCGAGGCTCGGGGAGATCTTATCTCCGCAGCGAGCTTGTTGTTCGAGAAT
>QRFJ01000752.1:753286-807733 GCA_006176705.1 Cocos nucifera
CTTATCTCTACCCGAGGTTGTCAACGGTCGCTCGGGAGAGATCTTATCTCTGACCGAGGTTGCGGTTCGGGAGAGATCTTATCTCTGGCCGAACTTGCTTTTCGGGAGAGATCTTATCTCTGGCCGAACTTGTTGTTCGGGAGAGATCCTATCTCTGGCCGAACTTTGCCCTCGGGAGAGATCTTATCTCTGGGCCGACCTTATTGTGTTCGAGAGATCTTATCTCTGGCCGAACTTGCCTCGGGAGAGACTTATCTCTTGGCCGAGGTTGCGTTCGGGAGAATCTTATTTGCGACCTGTTGTTCGGGAGAGATCTTATCTCTGGCAAACTTGCCTTCGGGAGAGATCTTATCTCTGGCCGAGGTGCGGTTCGGAAGAGATCTTATCTCTGGCCGACCTTATTGTTCAGAGACTTATGGCCGATTGGCCTTCGGAAGAATCTTATCTCTGGCCGAGGTTGCGGTTCGGAGAGATCTTATCTCTAGCCGAGGTTGCACTCGTGTTAGACGAGGTTCTCCTCCTGTTCCTAACCAAGTTGTTCACGATCGCTCGGGAGAGATTCTTATCTCTAGCCGAGGTTGTCAACGGTCGCTCGGGAGAGATCTTATCTCTTGCCGAGGTTGATGTGCGCGCTCGGGGAGGTTTATCTCCTGCGGCCGAGCTTCTCTCGGGGGAGATCTTATCTCCTGCAGCCGAGGTGCGCGCTCGCGTTAGGACGAGGTTCTCCTCCTGTTCCTAACCGAGGTTGATGTGCGCGCTCGGGGGAGGTCTTATCTCCTACGGCCGAGCATGTTGCTCGCGTTAGGATGAGGTTCTCCTCCTGTTCCTAACGCGGCGATTATTGACTGCTGCTCTCCTGTCATCGCATAGTTTTCGCATCCAGAAATAATATTATGCAGAGGAGAGAATTTTACCGAAGGGAAATCGTGGACAGCGCGCTCTCGTTTGAGGGGTCGACGGGGCGTTGTTCCTCGGAGCTCCCTCGAGCAGCAAGTCCAGTCCAGACGACCTCCTCTATCTCATGCCGGCCTTCATAATTTGGACCATGCTTCTCTTGACTTTGTCGCTGGGGATGACAATCACCGATGTAGCTAGCTCCTAGCTCCTCCCCGGGTGGCGTTGATGACGCCGCGGGACGGCCAACCTTCTTGTCTTTTCCGGTTCCGGCAGTGCCTATAGCCGATCTTCTCCTTGATCGCGCATGTTTGAGAGGCCGTAGCCCTTCAGGTCTTGGCGGTTGGCTCTTAACTTTGCCGAGAATTAGAGGAGCGGGTCGTAGTTGCGGAACCTTCCGGGAGGGGGGCTTCGTTCCGTTCCTTGCCGGGCGCCGAACTTTATTTTGGAGGTTGAGTTGAGGAGTTCGGCTTTCCACCGAGCTTCATTTTACCTTGATGCCGAACTTTGGGGTGAGCCCGCTTTTCTCGCCCGAACTTCATTCCGCCTCCAATGAACACTTTGTAGGCGGTTCCTTTGGGGACATTCTGGAGCGTGAGTTCGGCCTTACTTGTGCCGAACTTCGTTCCACTTTCCCGCGGAAGCTTCGCGGGAGGACTTCATACTTCTTTGTCGGAGCTTCCTCGCTGACGGCTCATAGGTGGGTTCGGCCTTCCTCGCGCCGAACTTCATTCCGCTTCAGCGGGGGAACTTCTGCTCTCTGTTTCTCTCTTCAGGGCGATTAGGCTCTTCCTTAAGGCTGATTCCTCACGTCCTTATGGCGGGCTTGCTGGTGGAGTCGCTACGGAGGCTGCTGTAAAGCATGCAACGCCTCCGTGAGGCCACGGCCACGGATCTGTCGGTCAGGCAGGCCGAACTGCTTCACATCCACCGCGGTTCAGGTGGAACCTAGGCCGCCGGGCCGGAGCGGGACAGACGGACTCGGAGGGATCGAGCCACGGAAGCCGTCGAGCGCCCCCCCCCCCCCCCCCCCCCCCCCCCCCCCCCCCCCCCCCCCCCCCCCCCCCCCCCCCCCCCCCCGCGTCGAAGCCCTTCTGGGGGGCATTTCCTCTTTCCAGAGAAGGAATTCTGAGGAGGGAGAGGAGAGATCCGGAGCAGGGGAGGGAAATCGTCGCCGAGCACTCCTTTAAGAACAAGAGAACCTCGATGGTTCAGTCCCTCGTTCCCACAGACGGCGCCAATCTGTTGGTGCAGAAATCCATCGCCGCCGGAGGTCGCCGCAATCGAGGCCGCTGGAAGCCGCCGGGGACCTGCAAGACGAAGTCCCGCCCGGAACCGGTGGGGTGGTGGCTCCGGCAGGACCCTCCGACGGTCAAGTTAGTTTCCGACCAACAGTAATGGAGTGCTCGGAATGAGTTCCGGAGCTTAGAGATGTGGAGGAGAGCTTAGAGAGCTTGAGAGTCCAGAGAGCTCAGCCTTAGTATGTCGGGAGGGGTCCTTTTATAGCGGAGCCTAGTTGATGGTGACGGCTGTGCCGTCTGGCCGAGAGTCGTCGGGCAGCATGGAGCTTGGTGGTGACAACTACAGCCGCGTGCTGGCGGACCGCTCGAGGTTCGGCGGAGTCAGTCCCACTGGTGCCGTGTGCGGCGGATTGAGGGTGACAGCCATCACCGCCTGGCAGTGGGTCGCTATCGCCCGCGGCGGACTGACCGATGGTACGGCGGAGTGACTGATAGTGATGGTTGCAGAGCTTGCCGAATGAAGGGTTGAAGGCCTTCGTCGTGTGCCCATTTCGTGGGAGTTCGGGCTCCCGAAGAGGAAGATGGGAGGGAGTTCGGCTCCCATAGGCGTCTGGCAAGAGGTATGCAGCTAAGGCTCGTCCGCAGAAGAGTTCGGCTGCTGAGAAGTCGAAGCTCGGCCGTCTGGGGTTCGGCCGGCTGTTGGGCTTGGGCTGAGGCTTGGACACTCGAGAGTTCGGTAGGAGCTCGGTCGGCCGAAGTTTGATGAGGGCGACCGCTGAGGGGTTCGGCATGGCCACTACTGCTGAGGAGTTTGGGCTCCTAAGTGACGACTGCTGAGGAGTTCGGCCGCTGAGAGGACTCCATTGAAGCTCGGCCGCTTGGAGTCGGCCCGAAGGAGTTCGGCCGCTGAGAGGTTCGAAGGAGCTCGGCTGGCCAGTTGAAGGACTTCGGTTGCTAGTTGGTTCGGCCAGGGCTCGCTGAGGAGTTCGGTCGCCTAAGGTCGGTCCGAAGGAGTTCGGCCGTGGGAAGTCCGAGGGAGTTCGGCTGCATGGGAGTTCGGCCGTGGTAGGGGCTCGGCCTGGCGCCTGGCGCTAAAGCTCTTCAGCGGCTACTGGTTACATTGGGCTGAGCGTCGGGCCGGGCTTCGGCAGGAGCGGGATTTATCCCCAATAAGAGGCATAGGCTATTTTATCTTCCTTTGAATATTTTGTGACGGCAAAGGCTTTTTCCATCTCCAACCAATCCTTAGCATCCAATGGTTCAATAGTTCCTTTGAAAATTGGAGGGGCCATCTCTCTAAATTCTACTATCCCACCATGTGTATTGTTTGAGGCCCAACATTGGATGACTATGATTCTTTTTTCTACAACTTTGCTATTGTTGTTGCAAAAACTATTTCTGCATTTACTTTTGAAATTACACTTTCTTTTGGAACCACTTTTGTTGTTTCACTTATTGATTCCTAAATTGCTGCTGCTATTTCTGCATCATTTTCATCATGGTCTCCACAATCCAAAGCACTATAGGTTGTTGTGATTGCTCAGTCTAAACATTTTCAGTGGCCATCCTAGCACCCATTTGTTGATTATTATTATCAATCTGCTAGTTTGAAGATTCACCAGTTTGGGAGTAATCTACAATGCTGGCAATCATCCTAACATGGTGGGGTGCCATTTTTGTTTTACATTGAGACCATAACAAAGTTTAATTTTAAGGTCATGAATGATCAAGATTTAGAGCAAGCAACCACAATAGGCATAAATATTTCTAAATATCAGATAACTACCCCATCTACACTTTATGTGTGTCAAATCCTAGGACCCAAAAAAAAAATCCATACAAATTTAAATCTATGCTCTGATAGCATTTTAATCGTCACACCTCTGACCTCGAGTTTAAATATCGAGAATGTGAGCAGTCACCACATGCTCATAGAGAACTATCCCTATAGGCATATAAGACATCCATCTGTCAATGAATCAATATAACCTAGAGTTTATATAATTCATATACGGGAGATAGTAAATATCTGAGCACCCAGACTATTGACCCAAATGATCACATATGATGCCACACCACCAAACATCATATCATAGGATTCTTCTTCTAAATTTTACAATCCAAAATTTTTAGTGGATAAGTTAGTTACATAATTTAGAAAACACCATAATATACATATACTTGAGCAAGTTCAACTAGCCATAAGGATGGACTTGCCTCTCATTATTCCCCAAAGCGCCGGTAAAACTACTCTCTGGATCCTGGATCTGAAATAATAGGAAAAGATTATGAGCTTCATAGCTTAATAAGTAACAAGTATACTTTATAAAACTAATTCAAATCATATAAAAATGAAATTCAGTTAATTCATATAGGATATGATATAATCTATCTAGTATTATAATCACACAATCAATGGTGTTCAAATTAAAGTCACACACCAACTTTTCTATAATATGGGCATAAAGAATTAATATAATATCTGAGTCCATTATATGTCAACTATCATAATAATATACTTAGATATGTACCCAATTCTTTTCATCTCTACCGCCCTTATTGCAGTGCATTATATCCTTGTAGCTCAGGTATCATCATGATTACCTCCATGGTAGGATCACCATGATATCTCCCATGGTAAGGATTACCACGACCATCCATTGGCGGGATTGCTATTCAAGTACTAAAGTCCGAACATCAAACACAATAAGGTTGAGAGTCAAATGACACATATATATATATATATATATATATATATATATATATATATATATATATATATATATATATATATATATATATATATATATATATATATATATATATATATATATATATATATATTTCTTTTCTTTTCGATACAGCTTCAATATAGCTTCCGCATAGCTTTGATACAATTTCAATACAGCTTTGAATAGTTATGATACATGTAATTTAACAGGCAATAATCAGGATTTTACAAGCTTGATCCAATCATAACCCATAATATTACGTATTTTAATTTGTAGAATTCAAATCACTAATCAATTATCTATAGTTATAGAAATTCCATACAAAATTTCATTCACGCTTAAATCTAAATGTAATCACAACAATTTATATCATTTTAAAGGGATAAGATAATTTCTATTTGATTCTGATTAATTATTAAAAAAATATATATATTACTTACCTCATAGATACCAAAACTCGACAATCTAAATTCACCATTGGGATTCTTCGAGATCTAATAATTCAACATCACATGCATGTATCAAATTAGTGGCACATTAATATTCTTAAAATTAATTTATAAAAACATCTTTAAGAATTTTAAAATTCTTTCTTAAATTCTTAAAAATTCTAAATTCTATTTTTACACTGACTATTGCTGTAACAAGAAAAAAACTAACATTGTCATGCTTCCTAACACCAAGTAAGACAAGGGTATGTCATAAAGAAATTCGAGAAAGTGGTGGGGAGTGTTAGAGGGGAGGAGAGGGGGAGAGAGAGATCTCCATTTACCCTCCAACCCACTCATACACATACCCGCACACATGGAAGAGAGAGAGAGAGAGAGAGAGAGAGAGAGAGAGAGAGAGAGAGAGATCTTTTCTTTTCTTTCTTGAGTTTGCCAAGGAAGGAGAGCTAAGAGCAAAAGAAGAAATGAAGAAGAAAATAAGAAGAAGAAGAGAAAGAGGGGAAGAAGAGAGGAAGGGAGAAAGAGAGCATGGAAGGGAGAGGATGTAAGAAAAGGAAATAATATGAGAGAGAGATATGTGTGGCAAAAGAGGAGAAGGAGATGACGGACCGGTAGGAGGCATCCGAAAAAAGGTTTGGAATGGTGAGCAGTGGGAGCGGTGAGCAGGAGAGGAGAGAGAGAGAAGTGATGGGGGTTCAGCTTAAAGAGAATGGGATTTTTTATCGTCCCCCTCCCTCCCATCCTAATTCTTGATTTTAGAAGGCCACAGGGCACCACCTAAGGAGCAGGCCCCGCTGGATTTGGGTCTAGATCGATCCGATTATCATAATTATCAGAAAACTATATGGGACTACTTCAAATTAGAATCATCCATTTAATCTTAGAGCCTGTTTGGTTGGAGAGAGTTGGATCCCAAAATAGGAATGAATGACTCTTGTTCCAACCATTTGGTTGGAGGGTCTCATTTCTATTTCGATTTTAGAAGGAAAGAAAGATATCCCAATCTTCCAAATTCTGATTCTTATTCTTTTCTAATATTCAAATTGCATTCCAATTCCATTTTTGATTTTCATCATGAACTAAATGTCTAGGATATGGTCATTCTGATTTCCATCCCAATAATCTAATCTATTTCAATTCCAGCTTCGATTCCAATTTTGGCCATGAACCAAGCATGCCTTTAATCTATCTACTACCCACTTGAAATGTCTTTGCCGCCAAAATTCAAACTTTACCTGGTCATAAAATTTTGTGAGCAGCTACCAATTGTATCCAGGGAGCATCGTGTGATTACATTTACGTAGGTTAGTTTATATTTGAAGAAGTTACTTCATATTTGAAGGAACCGGTCCTGTGCTTTCATCCCATCCATGTGAAGTTTCCTAATGAAACCCAACTAATGTAATATACGGAGGACCAATATAATAACTTTGATAAATGTTGCATCCCACTTCGGCGCATCAAATCAATCCATATATCGAAGTCTTAGGGATTGTAGATGTTATGATCCCTTTTCTACTGTAATATTAGTTCAAGCTTTATGTTCTTATTTTTGATCATAGATAATGGTGGGGGAACGTTGTTTAATGATTTGGGCCAGTGTATTGCACAAAGCTACATAATGTCAATATTACCATTTGATATGCATTATGGTTTAAAGGATTTTATAACATCACATGTGTCCCTTCTTTCATCCTCTCCTTTCTCCAGTCCTATAGCTGTATGTTGTATCCAATAGTCATAATGTATTTATCCAATAGGTTTTTTCCTCCATTCAAATCATTCATAATAATGATTGTGAGATCCATACAGGCATATATATCCAATAGTTTCTAATCAGTTGTTATTCGTCGAAAAAATTTTAGATATTTATATAGAATCAAAGAACTTGAATAGTATAAGTGCTAATAAAAATATATACATTCAAAGTAAAACATGAATGCTTAGCATTTTTCTCCTCGACACCATGAACTAGAAAATAGAGTCTCTCTGGTAGAAACAGCTACCAATAAATAACTCCAATTAAATCAAACAAATTTGGTGGGAATAAAACTCATCCTCTTCTCCTAATCTTGTTCAGAGAACTTAAAAATAAATCCTAATGGAAATGCTCCTGTATTTAGTGACAAGAGTGGCTGCCTCTCCCTTGATTTCTACGTAAAGCAACGTGTGACAATGAGTCAAGGCTGATGTAAATCCGGGCCCACAAACCATAACACAGCCATATATAATTAAAATAAATAAATAAAAGTCGCTTGAAGTGTGGGGCACATATTTGCATCACTTATTGCTTCCAATTATGCCGACCATCCCCCATCCAATTTGCATCTCCATGCCTAGACTCTGCTAGAACATAGATTGATCCTTTGCAACAATCGTTGTAAGCGGTTCTTCCAATTGATATACATCATAATTCCTTTTTTTTTTTTTTTTTTTTTTTCAAATTTAGCTGTGCAACGCTTAACTTGCAACTAGTTCACATATAGTTTGCGCCAACAGCTAAAAAAATTACGGGGATTCAAGCTGCTTTCAGTTTCATAGTGAGGCAATGTTTTCCGTTTCAAAAAGGAAGGAAAGAAAGACAAGAGGCAATGCTTTGGCCATCCGAAAACCTGTTGTTTAGCACAAGCAACACAGTACATACAACTAAGAAAATCTAATAGAACACTAACTTGGCAATTAACCACTCTCCTATAAATAAAAGATGGAGCGTAGCGAGATGGTGGGGAACAAAGAGCCCAGGTTTTTATTCAGGCAAACAGATTTGTTCCAAATTATATCGTAATTCTTATCGCTAAGAAAAGATTTCATCAGCTCCAAGTGCAAGACTTCGAATACGACATTTGCAGAATATCTTCACCCAAGGAAAGATTTGAATCAAACGTCCTCTTTGCAGAATAGCTTGACTGAAGCAAACTTGGGAAGGTTGTGCTGAAACAGAAGACAAGCAGATTACTTAATCTTAGGATGGGATTTAAAGTGAATTGAAACTTAAGCTTGGAACGGAGAGTATACAAAAAGGATGAAAGATTGTTAAAAACATTGAAATATACTTCGGTGTTGCTTGCACCTTGTGGCTTCAGTCCTGCAGACCTTTTTTTTTTTCTTTTGGTTGGAAGCCTTTGTGCTGTGGACTTCCATAGCCATCAGCTCCGGTTAAGAGCTAATCTCTACCTGTACGTTCCATATCTCCTCAACTTGCCAAAAAATAATTTTGGGAGGGATTCCTGCTTCCTTTTATCCAAAAAAGACACACGGTTGGAGCGGGGAACGAATATTCCATGCATCCACACCCCAGAATTTATGAATCTTATGTACCTTTCTTCTTCAGAGAACAAAATGGTTAAAAGAAATTGGAGACGAGCATTATATCTCTGCAGAAAGCCCAACTAACGGTTTAATATAAATACTCAGCTCGGCATAAACATTAATATTCCCTAACAACACATATTAACACTACACTAAGTCCCTAAGACACCTTACTAATGAACAGACTCCGTCCATCTAATTAGGGATATATTCATCAACAAACTCCATCCATCTCGCTTCAGTTTATAAGCAGATATCTATTGGCCTAGAGAATCCACCTTAGCGTTGGCTGGGCCACAAGAAGGCCCCCATGGCATAGGCCCTCTTCTCCTCAAGGGATCCATCAAAAGACAAACCATACTCGCTTAGCAGTAGATCCAACCTCCAGTCCTCCATTTTCTCATAGTCCTCCTTCTTGTAGCGAGGGTAGTGGAGTGGCATTCGAAAACCAGAGCTCAAACTTTGATTCTTTCCACTCCCTGAGCTCTCACCATCTTCATCAAGGTAGCTAACCATCTTCACATTGTTCACTTTGTCTTCTTTTGGATACTCATTGGTTGGGTGTCCAACTATTTGGGTACTAGTTGCTCGGAGGAACCATTGGAGAGCCATCTCTTCTTTTATCTTCTTGGAGGAGAAATTTTAGAGAGGGACAAGGATGGAGGAGAAATTTTTATGTTGCTCTGAATCAAGGAGGCGAAGCTATTTATAGGCACAAATAGGCAATTAAGTGTGACTCAACCATAACAAGTGCATGTTCTAGACGCATGTAGCAAGTAACAACGGACTTCCGCAAGTAATTGTGTTTCATTGGCCATTTGTGAGTGGGGGACAGCCATTTTTCCCATGCTAGGAAGTTTTGATCATGGATGACCTCTTGGTGGCAGTTTTGATAATTGTATGAAAATCCCAATATCTATCATCGGTCACTATATAATTAAATATATGATAGCTTTGTCTTTTTCTCTTTTGGTCACGTAGATTGCAACCCAGCTGGCAATTGTAATGATGATGCGATAACCTTTGTTATAATTACATGCCACCATATTAAATATGGGAGCCATTTGTCTTGCGAAGGCAAGCTTTTAAAGTTGCGTACAAGGATAAGCATGACGTCATGTCCACCTGCATTTGATTCAATTATTGCATTCAATTGGAGCCCACTGTATGAGTGCTGGTTGGTGTGGTTAAGGTGCACCATATCTGGAGCGGTTAAAGGTGCTGAGTGCTATGGCAATTTTTTCTCAGATGAAGGCCAGGTGTATGATTGATGTGCGACCTCTACCCTCTGATGGGACTAGCTAGGATAAGATTTACACCAGGATTGGATATGGTTTGGTTGTCCTTCCATTTTATCTGGTTCATTCTCTCTTCGCTCTTCCCCGATAATCTATTTTGCTTAGCGTATATGAGAAAGTTTATACGAGTTAATGTAAGAAAAAAAAATAATATTTTGGTGCACGAGGCTTCCATCACTGGTATATCCTATTAAATATTTTAGTTTACGAAGATGCGCGAGATGGATAATATAAAAATCGTTACGAAAAATATCATTTTAAAGTTTTAACCGGTGCACGAGGCTCCTATCGTTGCTCTTCCTCAAAATTATTTTTATTAAATTATTAAACTATCTTCACTCATATAATTAAAATTATATTAATTTTAAAATTTATTAAATATATATAATATTTTTTTAGAAATTAAATATTATCATTACGAAAAATTTAAATAATTTACAATGATGCTAATTTATCATAAAATAATCCATAAATAATTAATAATAAAAATTATTAGTTATATAATAATATATAAATGATAAAATATATTTTGTTGGGCATAAATCTCGCTTCTGTCGAAGTCCAGTTCGATGCTCTGCCTAATACAATTAGTAGCCGCGGTCGAACTCCTTGGACTCCCAACGGCCGAACTCCTTGGACTCCCAACGGCCGAACTCCCACCGAACTCCTTGGACTTCCAACGGCCGAGCTCCTTGGGCTCCCAGCGGCCGAACTCCTTGGACTCCCAACGGCCAGGCTTTCACGGAACTCCTCAGTGGCCGAGCTTCAGTCGGACTCCCGCGAGGGTCGAACTCTCTCCGCACCCTTCCAGCCAGACACCTGCAAGAGCCGAACTCCCTCCGAGCTTCCCCTTCGGCTGGACTTCTTCAGGAGTCGGACTCCTTCCAGACATTCCTTTCGGCTGGCTGAGCTCCTACCGAACTCCCCAGCGATCCAGCCTTAGCCGAGCACCTCCAGTCGGACGCCTACGGGAGTTGAACTCCTTCCGAGCTTCCTCTTCAGGAGTCTGAGCTCCTCCGAAATGGGTACACATCAAGGCCCTTCAACCCTTCATTCAGCCCCAAGCGGCTCAGTATCAAGACAGCTGCAGCCATCACCATCAGTCCACCGTAAGCGACCGCGATCCGCTACCAAGCGGCAATGGCTTACTGTTCTCCCTGAAAAAGAAGTATCTCAGGGATTTTGCCGACATGCTAGCTCGGGCCGAAAGTTATGCCCGGGCAGAGGAGGCCTTCGAGGCTAAGGACGACGAAGCCAGCGGTAAGCGACGAATCGACGGGCCAGGCAGGCCCACCGAAGAAAGAAAGCGGACTGAAGCTCGACCGCATTTTCGAACTCCCCCTGATTGCGGGCGAGCCCGAACTCCCCCTCAAGCTCAGAGGCAGAGAAGCCCCGATGGAAGGGCACGCCGAGGTTCCCCCAGCACCGAAATTCTCTCCGACGATGATGATTTCACAACTACGCCCCCCTTAACGCCCCGAAGACTCAAGTACTGATGAAGATCCGGGAATGACTTCCAAGATCGGAGAGAATGCATTCCCATCCTAGTAAGCGCAACCCCAACAAGTTCTACCTTTACCATCGCGACCACGGTCATGACACCAAGGAGTGCATCTAACTCCAGGACGAGATCGAAGAGCTCGTCAGGCAAGGCAGACTTAGCCAATTTCTATGAAGATGGCCTGAGGAGAAGGAAGATCGGCTGAGAGCATTACCGCCAAGTGAGAAAAACTAGCAAAAAGATCGGCTGCCCCTTGGCGTCATCAATACTATCTCGGAGGGACTTCAACAAGGAGAGGCCAGTGGACCCGAGGGATCGATGAAGAGGCAGAGGACCATGGAATCCATGACCTTTACCGAGGCGAACGGCCAGGGGATCCAATTTTTGAATAATGATGCGGTTGTAATTTCTTTGAACATTGTTGACTACGATGTATGCCGCATTTTGGTAGATAATGGAAGCTCGGTCGATGTATTATTTTATGATGCCTTCTCAAAAATGTCCTAGCCCGATGACCGCTTGGGGCCTATAAATTTTCCGCTGGTAGGATTCGCTGGCAATGCCGTACCAATCGAAGGCATAATAACATTGGCCGTAGCGGCAGGGCAACGCCCGAAGCTAGCTAAAGTGCGGATCGACTTCCTAGTCGTAAGGACCCCATCCGTCTATAACGCGATTCTTGGTCGGCCTGGTCTAAATGCATTCCGGGTGGTAGTGTCAATCTATTATTTGAAGATGAAGTTTCCAACGAGTCATGGGATCAGAGAAGTCAGAGGAGACCATACTCTGGCGAGGTATTGCTACTCGATCACCCTACATAAGGGAGATCAGCCCGACCCTTATCTTGTTGACGTACTGGACGTCCGCGACGACCTCACTGAGGAGCGGGGCGAACCTACAGAGGACCTCATCTCTGTGCCCTTGAATGATGGAAACTCCGAGCATGTGGTGCAGATCGGCTCCAACTTGGCGGACGAGGTTCGGGAGTAGCTCGTCGCTTTCCTCAGAAGAAATACGGACGTCTTCGCCTGGACCCCAGCGGACATGTCGGGGATCGATGCCAAGGTCATGGAACATCGGCTGGCCGTCGATCCAAGGCATCGACCGATAAGAGAAAAGATGTGCCACCACATCCTGAAGAGATAGAAAGTGATCGCCGAAGAAGTAAACAAGCTCCTTAAAGTCGGACTCATTCGGGAGGTTAACTATCCGACCTAGGTCTCGAACGTGGTTCTCGTCAAGAAAGCGAATAACAAGTGGAGGATGTGCGTTGACTTCAAGAAGCTAAACAAGGCCTGTCCGAAGGACAGCTATCTCCTACTTAGGATCGATCAGCTGGTGGACGCAACCTCGGGCCATGAGTTCCTCACCTTCATGGACGCCTTTTTTGGTTACAATCAGATATGCATGGCGCCCGAGAACGAAGAAAAGACCGCCTTCATTACTAACCGTGGTCTTTATTGCTATAGGATCATGCCTTTTGGACTCAAGAATGCAGGGGCAATATACCAGCATTTGGTTAATAAGATCTTCAAGGAGCAGATCGGCCACAACATGGAGGTATACGTAGATGATATGCTTGTCAAAAGTCGAGCTTCAACAGACCACCTGGCCGACCTTGAAGAGACCTTCGGTGCAATCAGGAAGCACAAGATGAAGCTGAATCTGACCAAATGCGCCTTTGGTGTGACCTTCAAAAAATTTCTGGGGTTCATGGTGTCGAGACACGGAATCGAGGCAAATCCCCAGAAAATCCGAGCCATTCAGAAAATAACTATTCTAAAGACGATCAAGGAAGTTCAGCACCTGATCAAAAAGGTGGCATCCCTAAATCGCTTCGTCTCAAGATCGATCGAACGATGCATGCCCTTCTTCCAGGTTCTCAGACGACCGAAGGACTTCTATTGGACGGCGGAGTGCCAACAGATGTTCGAGGAGCTTAAAAACTACCTCGGCATATCCCCACTGTTGGCAAAGCCCGAACCTAGAGAAGAACTATTTCTATATCTAGCTGTCTCTTCGATGGCCCTAGCGACAGTCCTGGTCAGAAAAGAAGCAAAGACGCGGCGATCGATCTACTACGTGAGCCAAGTCTTGAGGGACGCGAAGACTAGGTACTCTAGGTTAGAAAAACTAACTTACTATTTTTTAATTACTGTCAGGAGGCTCCGACCTTATTTTTAGGAGCACACCATAACAGTCCTCACGGACCAACCAATAAAAGCAGTCCTTCATCGAGCAGACGCTTTCGGAAGAATCGCAAAATGGACAATCGAGCTCACAGAGTTCAACATCAACTACCGGCCCAGGCCATCGATCAAGGCCTAGATACTGGCAGATTTTGTGCTAGAATGCACCATTCCAGTCGAAGTCAAGCTTGAATCGAGCGGGACCGGCACCAGAGCGAGGTCGAACTTCGATGAAGCCGAGCTGTCACAACCAAACCTTTCCGAAGGAGCGCCGACCTCCCTGAAGGTTCCTGGGCTCTGCACGTGGATGGTTTGTCCAACTCCACTGGAGCTGGTGCGGGGCTGGTCTTGGTCAGCCCCGAGAGAGTCATCGTCAAGTATGCGCTACATCTCGAGTTCTCCGCGATCAACAATGAGGTCAAATATGAAGCGTTGATCGCCGGATTAAAGATAGCAAGAAAATTAAAAGTAGATCGATTTCAAGTCTACAGCGATTTCCAGCTGGTGGTTGGTCAAGTTGGCGGCAGCTACGAGGCACGGGAGGAAAGCATGATGAGGTACCTTGGAAAAGTAAAGAATTTGATCCCGGCCTTTGACAGTTTCGGCATTCAGCACATCCTGAGGGTGGAAAATATAAGAGCCGATCTTCTCTCCAAGTTGGTCACTTCAACCCCGGCCGAGCTGCCCAAAGAAGTATTTTTTGAAACTTTAAAGTGCCCGACCACAGAGGAATCTCAGGCCATCCTACAGATGAAATTTGAGCCCAGTCGGATCGACCCATTGATCGCCTATCTTGAAGAGGGGGTCCTTCTCCACAATCGAAAAGAAGCTCGGAAGCTCAGGAATCAGGCTTCCCACTACGTCTTATACGAAGGCAGGTTGTATAAGAGATCATACTCCCTTCTGTTGCTGAGATGTCTTCGACTTTCAAAGGCCGACCTCACGCTATAGGATGTGCACGAAGAACTCTGCGGAAGTCACGTAGGAGCCAGATCCCTATTGCAAAAACTACTTCGGCAGGGGTACTACTGGCCGACCTTGTTTCGCGATTTCATGGAATACGTAAAGAGATGCGACCGCTGTCAGAAGAATGCCAGCGTGCAGAGGCAGCCAGCATCCAAACATACTCCGCTCAACTCACCTTGGCCATTTGCACAATGAGAAATGGATACACTCGGCCCCTTTCCAACGGCGTCTGGGCAGTGGAAGTTCCTCCTGATCGCGATCGACTATTTCACCAAGTGGGTCGAAGCCGAACCACTAGCGAAGATTACCGAGGCCAAGATGTCGGACTTCGTCTGGAAGTCATTAGTCTGTCGGTTCGACCTGCCCCGAACCCTCATAACCGATAATGGGCGACAGTTCGCTGGGACAAGGTTCGCCGAGTTCTGCGAAGGACTAAACATCTCCCACCGCTTCACATCGGTGGCTCACCCGCAGGTTAATGAGAAAGCTGAGGTAACCAACCGAATCCTACTGTAAGGAATCAAAGTGAGGCTCGATAGGACAAAAGGGGCCTGGGTGGATGAACTCTACCATATCCTCTGGACATACCGAACTACTCAGAGGGTGCCGATCGGAGAAACATCCTTCGCCTTGGCCTTCGGTACTGAGGCAGTTATCCCGATCGAGCTCAAGCTCCCATCTGCACGAGTCATGGGCTTCAACTAGCGGCACAACCCCCAGGACCTCAAAGTCAATCTCGACCTTCTGGAAGAAAAAAGGGAGGAAGCCCGCATCCGGATGGTAGCCTACAAACAAAAGGTGGCTCGGTACTACAACTCCAGAGTTAAAAATAAGACATTCAGAGTGGGGGACTTAGTGCTCCGGTGAGTCGCTGTCACTCAGCCTCAGAGTCAAGAGACGCTCGCCCCAAATTGGGAAGGTCCATATGAGGTGATGGAGGTCATTTGATCTGAAACTTATCGCCTGAAGGAACTCGAAGGGATAGTGCTTTTCCGACCTTGGAACTCAGAAAACCTAAGGATGTATTATTAGTAGACTTCCTTTAAAAACTCCTTCGCTCAGCATTATTGATTTTTGGTACAAGGATTACGTGATGGTAGGAAAGAAATGAGCGAAAGTGGTCCGTTAGGAACAGGAGGAGAACCTCGCCCTAATGCAAGCAGGTCAAAGACCTCTAAATCTCGGCTGTAGGAAATGAGATCTCTTCCGAGTCAATCTCAACTGCAGGAAATGAGATCTCTCCCGAGTCAACCTTGACTGCGGAAAATAAGACCTTCCCAAAGTCGAAGGCCTCGTTCACCTTAGACGAGATGGGGGGAGAGGCTCGAACGATGGTCCGCATGTGCCCCCATAGCCCGTTAGGAATAGGAGGAGGACCTTGTCCTAAATGCGAGCAAAGTTGAAGGCCTCGTTCACCTTAGACGAGATGGGAGGAGAGGCTCGAACAACGGTCCGCATGTGCCCCCACTGTCCGTTAGGAACAGGAGGAGGACCTCGTCCTAACGCGAGCAAAGTCGAAGGCCTCGTTCACCTTAGACGAAATGGGGGGAGAGGCTCGGACGATGGTCCGCATGTGCCCCACAGCCCGTTAGGAAATAGGAGGAGGACCTCATCCTAATGCGAGAAAAGTCGAAGGCCCTCGTTCACGAAGACGATGGGGGGAGAAGGCTCGGACGACGGTCCGGATGTGCCCCCACAGCCCGTTAGGAACAGGAGGAGAACCTCATCCTAATGCGTGAGCAAAGTCGAAGGACCTCGTTCATCGAAGGACGGGATGGGGGCGAGAAGCTCGGACGACGGTCCGGCATGTGCCCCCACAGCCCGTTAGGAACAGGAGGAGAACCTCGTCCTAATGCGTGAGCAAAGTCGAAGGCCCTCGTTCACGAAGGACGGAGATGGGGGAGAGAAGGCTCGGACGATAGTCCGCATGTGCCCCCACTGCCCGATAGGAACAGGAGGAGGATCTCGTCCTAGCGTGAGCAAAAATCGAAAGCCCTCGTTCACCTTAGGACGGAGATGGGGGAGAGGCTTGGACGACGGTCCGCATGTGCCCCCACAGCCCGTTAGGAACAGGAGGAGAATCTCGTCCTAACATAAGCAAAATCGAAGGCCTCGTTCACCTTAGGACGGAGATGGGGGGAGAGGCTCGGACGATGGTCCGCATGTGCCCCCACAGTCCATTAGGAAATAGGAGGAGAATCTCGTCCTAATGCGAGCAAAGTCGAAGGCCTCGTTTACCTTAGACGAGATGGAAGGAGAGGCTCGGACGATGGTCCGCATGTGCCCCACTGTCCATTAGGAACAGAAGGAGGACCTTATCCTAATGCGAGCAAAGTCGAAAGGCCTCGTTCACCTTAGACGAGATGGGGGGAGAGGCTCGGACGATGGTCCGCATGTGCCCCTATAGCCTGCTAGGAACAGGAAGAGGATCTCATCCTAACGTGAGCAAAGTCGAAGGCCTTGTTCACCTTAGACGAGATAGGGAGAGAGGCTCGGATGACGGTCCGCATGTACCCCCACAGCCCGTTAGGAACAGGAGGAAGACCTCATCCTAATGCGAGCAAAGTCTAAATCCGAGCTCCGAAGTCCATAGGAGATAGGATCTCCATCAGCCTCGGCCAGAGCGCCCGAGCCAACCTCGTCCAAGTCACTTGAGCCAACCTCAGCTAGAGATAAAATCAAGAGATCACCTCGGTCAGAGCGCTCGGGATGACCTTGGACAGAGATAAAATTTCTTTCGAGCGACCACGTCAATCCCAGCTGCAGATCAGAGCTCCCCCAAACTCCGACCTAAACCAGTACGGAGTCCGGAAGAGGACTTCGATAGTCATCTTTTCGGCACTCCCTTCCTTCGAGCTTCGAACTCGAGAGTGGGGGACTACTGTTGGGGATAAATCCCACTCCTGTCGAAGTCCAGTTCGATGCTCTGCCTAATACAATCAGTAGCCGCGGTCGAACTCCTTGGACTCCCAACGGCCGAGCTCCTTGGACTCCCAACGATCGAGCTTCTTGGACTCCCAGCAGTCGAGCTCCTTGGACTCCCAACGGCTAGGCTTTCGCGAAACTCCCAGCGGCCAAACTCCTTGGACTCCCAGCAGCCGAGCTCCTTGGGCTCCCAGCAGCCGAGCTCCTTGGACTCTCAGTGGCCGAACTCCTTGGACTCCCAACGGCTGAACTCCTTGGACTCCCAATGGCCGAACTCCTTGGACTCCCAATGGCCAGGCTTTCGCGGAACTCCTCAGCGGCCGAGCTTCAGTCGGACTCCCGCGAGGGCCGAACTCTCTCAGCGCTCTTCCAGCCAGACGCCTGCAAGAGACAAACTTCCTCCGAGCTTCTCCTTCGGCCGAACTTTTTTAGGAGCCGAATTCCTTTCAGACATCCCTTTCGATCGATCGAGCTCCTACCGAACTCTCCAGCGATCGAGCCTTAGTCGAGCACCTCTAGCCGAACGCCTACGGGAGTCGAACTCCTTCCGAGCTTTCTCTTCAGGAGTCCGAGCTCCTCCGAAATGGATACACATCAAGGCCCTTCAATCCTTCATTCGGCCTCGAGTGGCTCAGTATCAAGACAGCTACAGCCATCACCATCAATCCATCGTAAGCGACCGTGATCCGCTACCAGGCGGCGATGGCTATCACCATCAATCCACTGCAGATGATGCTTCCCCTGGAACTGACTCTGCCGAACCTCGAGCGGTCCGCCAGCATGCGACTGCAGCTGTCACCATCAAGCTCCACCTATATAAAGGACCCTCCAGATACGCTATCCTCTAATCGCTAACCTTTGATCTCTGTGCTCTAAGTTCTCTTCTACTCTAAACTCTGTCGAAATCATTTCTGAGCACTCCATTCCTGTTGGCCAGAGTTGACTTGATCGTCGAAGGGTCCTACCGAGGCCACCTCCCCACCAGCTTCGGACGAAACTTTGTTTTGCAGGTCCCCAGCGGCGATCTAGTCCACCATCGCTCCAGTCGATTCCGACGATGATCAGATTCTACGTCAACATATTTCATGGATAAATAATTAATATTTTATAATATAATTTTAAATATTATCAATTAGATTTTATTTAACTATAAAATATTATTCTTACATGATACCATTATAACATTATAAATTTTAATAATATCTATAAATAATCCTCATAATATTATAGATCTTTTATGATATTTTTTAAAATCATCAATAGAAAATATTTATAGTAATATTTTTTCTGGATGTTATTAAAATTCTATTGCTATAGATTATTTTTATTTTAGTGAATATTGCATGATTTTTAGAAATAAGATTATTTATGTTTATCCTTCCATAAATTTTGAATAAAAATTATTCTCTTATTTTTGAAAATGAGGTATGAAAAATATGATTTGATATTATTATAAAAATAAGTATAATTATTTTATTATAGTAAAATTATGAGAAAAACTTTCTAGTTAGATTATGATATGGGTGATCAAGTCAATAAGAATGATCGTTAACCATATATTAAAAATTAGTTTCTTCTAAATCTAGCTATTCGGACAGATCACTAACAGAGTTAGTTCTTTTAGATCTAGCTAGTCGAAGTGATTGCTAGCACATATTGATACATCGCGTGTTTTATTTCAAAACTAATCTTTTTATATTATCACTAGATTAATCTTGATCGTATGAATCAAATCAGCTAGTTTCCTTATGGGCCTAGCTAGTTGGATACATGCTGATAGATTATCTATTCTATATTTGAAAATAGTTTTTTCTAAACCTTGTCATGAGGTTGATCGTTGCCATAGTCACTGAAGATTTAAAGAAAATCTTAAATTTTATTATTATGTATGATATATTTTAAAAATTAAAATTATATTAATTTATATATTTATAATTATTAATAAATATATTTTAAAAAAAATTTAATTATTTTAGATTAATTTAAAATATTAATAATTTATTAAGCTTATAAAGTTTGTTCTTTCTTTTCTTTTTATCAGATCCAAAAGAGCATATTAGGATCATAACCAAGGAGTGAAGAGCTTAAAATCTTAGAGAACAGTTATTTTTTGATTAATTATTAATTTTATATATGTTAATTCATCATATGAGTCAATTGGTGAATTATATTTTATTTAAATTAATAAATTAAAAATTTATTTTTATAATAATTATGTATTTATGAATTGACACGATAGATTTAATGTTGAGACATATCTTAATTGTTTTAAGAGATTAAATTTTAGAAATATGCAGCCACCAATCATGATCAGGTCAAGCTCTATATTCCTTCACAAAAGTTCGAGCTAACCATTAAATTATCCTGCATGCATGCAGAACCTACTGATAAAAAGTTTCCACCAGCCATTTTGTGGCGGGTTCCGGTCTCCGTACCAGGCCTATGATTTCACTAATCTAGGTGCAAGAGCCTCGTTACCTCTTTATGCTTGGTACTACCTCCTTTATTCCAGTGATGGCCCCAATAAAAATGTTGCACTGATGTTTTCCAAAAAAAGTTTTTATTTCTTCAAATTTGTCAAACGTATATAGTTATAAATAATTTCATGATCCAAACTTTTTTATAGGAAAGGAAACAATGGGTGTGAAAACGTTATCAACATTTATAGATGATGTTAGGATTCTAATCCAGTAGAAAAAATTGATGAAGATTGATTGGTATTATTTTCAATCAAATTGTGATGGACTTTTTGATTGTTTGTTTTATGATAAAAATAACAGTAGCTATATTAGCCAAAATAATATCCTATCATCATATATAAACTGCTATAATATTCAGTTAATCAACTGTTAACATAGTAATTGAACTGTAGCAAGTATAAATAGAATTCGACGTTTGAAGTCAGTAACACTTGGATGTGAACCATCATAATCTTGCAGCAGGTATATAGATATTACCGGACAATCCTGTATTGCTGATCAGAGCAAAAAACTTCCACATAGCTCTTAAAAATAACTGGTAAATCTGAGTAGGCAGTTAGCTGTAAGTTTAAGGAATGTACAGCAGCACACAGTAACACATAAACATAAGAGCGAACTCCAATAGAATAGTATATAGATCGGCTTTCTGATTCTTAAGAGAGACTAACTCATGCTATGATGAGTCAATCATGTCTTGCAGTACCGCCAACAAAGAAGATGAATTGAGATCCCTTTTTCCTTAGGAAGAAAAAAATTTCTTCAAGACGCTACTCACAATCAAAATTTCTTCCCTATTTCTTTCTCTTCTTTTTTGCCAAACACTGTCGGCCATGGCCGTTGCCAAAGTTATTATTTTGTTCTCTCTCTCTCTCTCTCTTCTGTTTCTTTTGGTTTTATGGACCCCAAAGGATGATCCCATGTTTTATTGCACTAGATCTAGGTTTACGTTCATGAAGGGTCTTGACCACTTCGGTGGCCATGTAGTATATTGGCTTCCAATCTGGCCTTTGTCAAGTGCCATTAAATTTTCTGACCATCGATTGCCATTAAGCTATAATATGAGGCTCTTACTTTGTGAATCCTATATTAACCCTGAGGAGAGGTCTTGGATGGTACTATGGATGACCATCCATCTTGTTGGCCTCCATGTTGTCTTTCATTGGTTATTTATGAACCCATCATCAACAATCTTTGATTTATTACTTTTTTTTGATAGAACTATCTATTTATTGGTATATAAAATTTGACTACATCATTTTGATTAATTAAGATCGCTAGATGCTCCTACCTAGCTAGTCTCGTCCTTCGTATGCTAATCGTATTTCATGATCAACATTGATTTTGTATGAAGGCATGATTGATCGGACAAGAAATGCTTTCCCAAGGTTTTACACTCTTGAATGAAGGTAAAACCCTAATTTTTTTTATTTATTATATAGTTTTGAATTAGGTAGGATAAAAAATTAGATTAAAAAATAATTCAAATATTAGAGCTTTGAAAAAAATCTAGTAATAATTTATTTTTTTTGTGCTAATAGTTAATCGAGAATGAGTTAAATTTATGTAGATTGATTGGAATACTAAATATGGACTAGTAAATAATTGTGATTGAGTTTACCATTAATAGGGATAAGAATTTTTGGATATTAATCATATATTTATATAAAAATTATTTTATACACTAGTGATTTTGATTTATGTGGGTTTTGATAGTTACATACTATATATTTATTTATTAAGTATATATATATGGCTTTGCATGAAGTTATGTCATATATCTCTAATTCTAGCTTGGATAGATTTTGATAATCATGTGTATCGAATTTTATAAAAGAATATGATCATGAGTTATAATATTTAATAAGAAGTAACTGAATTATATGATTGAATGTAGGGTTGTCGTACTCTAGACTAGTCACTTTATTGATACGATGCTACAAGTTTGAAATATGATTGTAGTAGTTCAAAGTTGAATACTTGTGGTCTTTAGGACTCATCATTTTATTGGTACCTCACCATAGACTTAAAATATAATTATGATAGTTCAAAGTTGAGCATCTATAATTCTTTGGACTAGCTATTTTATTGGTACTGTTGGGGATAAATTCCGCTCCTGCCGAAGCCCGGCCCGACGCTCAGCATAATGCAACCAGTAGCCGCAGAAGAGCTTCAGCGCACTGGTCTAGCCGAACTCCTTCAGGCGGTCGAACTGCCAAGCGATCGAACTCCCAGCGGCCGAACTTCTTCCAGCAGGCCGAACTGGTCAGCTCCCGAGCTTCTTCCGGACTCCCAGCATCGAGACCAAACTTCCTGGGCGGCCGAACTCCTTCGAACTCCCCATGGTCGAACTCCTTCGGACCGACTCCAAGCGGCTGAGCTTCAATGAAGTCCTCTCAGCAGCCAAACTCCTCAGCGGACGGGCTTTAGTGGAATCCCCAAGCGATCGTCACTCAGGAGCCCAAACTCCTCAGCAGTCGTCACTCGGTCGAACTCCTCAGCAGTCGTCACTCGACCGAACTCCTCAGCGGTCGCCCCTCGACCGAACTCCTCAGCGGTCGCCCTCCCTCATCGCCCTCATCGAACTTCGGCCGACCGAGCTCCTACCGAACTCTCAAGTGTCCAAGCCTCAGCGGAAGTCCAACAGCCGGCCGAACCCCATACGGCCGAGCTTCGGATTCTTAGCAGCCGAACTCTTCAGCGGACAAGCCTTAGCTGCATACCTCCAGCCAGACGCCTATGGGAGCCGAACTCCCTCCTATCTTCCTCTTCAGGAGCCCGAACTCCTCCGAAATGGGCACACGACGAAGGCCTTCAACCCTTCATTCGACAAGCTCTGCAACCATCACCATCAGTCAGTCCGCCGCACCATCAGTCCGCCGCACCATCAGTCAGTCCCGCACGGGCGATAGCGACCCACTGTCAGGCGGCGATGGCTGTCACCCTCAATCCGCCGCACACGGCACCAGCCCGTGAGACTGACTCCGCCGAACCTCGAGCGGCCCGCCAGCACGCGGCTGCAGTTGTCACCATCAAGCTCCACTATATAAAGGACCCTCCCGACACGCTAAGGCTAAGCTCTCTGAACTCTCGACTCTCTAAGCTCTCCTCCTCATCTCTAAGCTCCGGAACTCATTCCGAGCACTCCATTACTGTTGGCCGAAAACTGACTTGACCGTCGGAGGGTCCTGCCGGAGCCACCCCCCACCGGTTCCGGATGGGACTTCGTTTTGCAGGTCTCCGACGGCGACCTCAGCGGCCTCGACTCCGGCGACCTCCGGCGAAGACGGATTTCTGCACCAACAGATTGGCGCTAGAGGAAGGGCTCGAACCTTCGAGGTTCCCTTGTTCTTAAAGGAGTGCTCGGCGACCCTTCTCTTCCCTCTCCGGAGATCTTCCTTTTCTCTTTCGAGGAGAAAATGCCACCCAGGAGAGCTTCGGCACGGCGCTCGGCGGCCTCCGCGACCCGATCCCGTCCAGGCCCGTCTGTTTCTGCTTCAGCCCTCGGCGGCCTAGGTTCCACCTGCACCCACGGTGGATGTGAAGCAGTTCGGCCTGCTTGTCCGACAGATCCGTGGCCTCACGGAGGCGTTGCAGGCTATACAGCAGCCTCCGGTGGCGACTCCACCCACAAGCCCGCCATGAGGGCGCGAGGAATCAGCCTTAAGGAAGAGCCCAATCGCCCCTAAGAGAGAAACGGAGAGCAGAAGTTCCCCCGCCGAAGCGGAATGAAGTTCGGCGCGAGGAAGGCCGAACCCACCCATGAGCCCGTCATCGAGGAAGCTCCGACAAAGAAGTATGAAGTCCTCCCACGGAAGCTTCCGCGGGAAAGCGGAACGAAGTTCGGTGCAAGTGAGGCCGAACTCACGCTCCAGTATGTCCCCCAAAGGAACCACCTACAAAGTGTTCACCGGAGGCGGAACGAAGTTCGGGCAAGAAAAGCCGAGCTCCCCTCGAGCTCGCCCGAACTCGTCCGAACAAGAGCAGCAGGAAGTTCTCCCACGGTGGGTCTCGCGGGAAAGGGGAATGAAGTTCGGCTCGAAGAAAAGCCGGGCTCCCCCCAAAGCTCGGCATCAAGGCGAAATGAAGCTCGGTGGAAAGCCGAACTCCTCAGCTCAACCTCCAAATGAAGTTCGGCGCCGACAAGGACGGAACGAAGCCCTCCTGCGGAATGAAGTTCGGCACAAGCGAGGGCGGAGCAAAGTTCTCCCGCGGAACGAAGTTCGGAGGAAGACCGAACTCATCAGCTCATCGAAATAAAGTTCGGCGGAAGCAAGGCCGAACTCTCCCTTTTGAGCTCATCAATGAAGCTCGGCGCAAGCGAAGCCGAACTCCACCTTAAAGCCCACCATCACAGTGAAGTTCGGCGCAAGCAGTGGCGAAGTTCTCCCACCAATGAAGTTCGGCATCAGGGAGGCCGAACTCCGCAGCAGATCACCCAAGTGAAGTTCGGCCGCGCTCGAGACCGCCCCAGGGCGATCGAGGCCGAACTCCCCCTCAAGTACGTCGCCACAACGAATTCACGGGAGGTGCGATAAAGTTCGGGCAAGCAAAGCCGACCCCCTCTCTGCGAGCAGGAAAAGTCCGGACAAAGAAGCATGAAGTTCTCCCACGGAAAGTTTCGCGGGAAAGCGGAATGAAGCTCCACGCAAGCGAAGCCCGAACTTCTCGAGCTCACCGCAAAGGAAGCCCCGACAGAAGGGCGCGAAGAAATCCTCCTCCCGAAAGATTCCGCAGCTACGACCCGCTCCTCTAACTCGAATTCTCGACGAAGTTAAGAGCCGGCCGCCAAGTCCTGAAGGACTACGGCCTCCCCAAACGTGCGCGATCAAGGCAAGTAAAGCCCCTACCATCGCGACCACGGCCACGACACTGAGGAATACGTTCAGCTCCAAGACGAGATTGAAGAGCTCGTCAAAAAGGGACGACGGGATAAATTCCTCCGACGTCGGTCTGAAGCAGGAGAAGATCGGCTAAAGGCGCTGCCGTAACTGGAAAAGACAAGAAGGTCGGCCGCTTCGCGGCGTCATCAACGCCACCCCGGGGAGGAGCTAGGAGCTAGCTACATCGGGGACTGTCGTCCCCAGCGACAAAGTCAAGAGAAGCATGTTCCAAATTAAGAAGGCCGGCATGAGATAGAGGAGGTCATCTGGACGGGACTTACTGCCCGAGGGAACTCCGAGGAACAACACCCCGACAACCCTCGAACGGAAATGCGCTGCGATCAGCTTCTCCTCGGTAAAACTCTCCTCTCTCAATAAAATCATTTCTGGATGCGAAATCTATGCGATGACAGGGAAGAAGCAGTCAGCCGCGTTAGGAACAGGAGGAGAACCTCGTCCTAGCGCGAGCAAAGTCGAAGGCCCCGTCCACAAAGGACGGGATGGGGGGAGAGGCGAGGACGACGGTCCTCATGTGCCCCCACAGCCGGCTAGGAACAGGAGGAGAACCTCGTCCTAGCGTGAGCAAAGTCGAAGGCCCCGTCCACAAAGGACGGGATGGGGGGAGAGGCGAGGACGACGGTCCTCATGTGCCCCCACAGCCGGCTAGGAACAGGAGGAGAACCTCGTCCTAGCGTGAGCAAAGTCGAAGGCCCCATCCACAAGGACGGGATGGGGGGAGAGGCGAGGACGACGGTCCCCATGTGCCCCCACAGTCCGTTGGGAATAGGAGGAGAGCCTCGTCCTAACGCGAGCAAGGTCGAAGGCCTCGTTCACCTAAAACGAGATGGGGGAGAGGCGAGGACGACGGTCCCCATGTGCCCCCACAGCCGCGTTAGGAACAGGAGGAGAACCTCATCCTAACGCGAGCAACAAGCTCGGCCGCAGGAGATAAGATCTCCCCCGAAGGAAGCTCGGACCGTAGGAGATAAGATCTCCCCCGAGCGCGCACCTCGACCTCGGCCGCAGGAGATAAGATCTCCCCCTGAGGAAAGCTCGGCTGCAGGAGATAAGATCTCCCCCGAGCGCGCACTTCGACCTCGACTGCAGGAGATAAGATCTCCCCCGAGGGAAGCTCGACAGCAGGAGATAAGATCTCTTCCGAGCGCGCACTTCGGCTGCAGGAGATAAGATCTCCCCGAGGAAAGCTCGGCCGCAGGAGATAAGATCTCCCCCGAGCGCGCACTTCGACCTCGGCTGCAGGAGATAAGATCTCCCCCGAGCGCACACTTCGACCTCGGCTGCAGGAGATAAGATCTCCCCCAAGGGAAGTTCGGCCGCAGGAGATAAGATCTCTCCCGAGCGCGCACTTCGGCTGCAGGAGATAAGATCTCCCCCGAGGGAAGCTCGGCCGTAGGAGATAAGATCTCCCCCGAGCGCGCACTTCGACCTCGACCGTAGGAGATAAGATCTCTCCCGAGCGCGCACTTCGACCTCGGCTGCAGGAGATAAGATCTCCCCCGAGGGAAGTTCGATCGTAGGAGATAAGATCTCCCCCGAGCGCGCACTTCGGCTGCAGGAGATAAGATCTCCTCCGAGGGAAGCTCGGCCGCAGGAGATAAGATCTCCCCCGAGCGCGCACTTCGACCCCAGCTCGGCCGCAAGAGATAAGATCTCTCCCGAGCGACCGCGAATAGCCTCGGTTGGGAACAGGAGGAGAACCTCATCCTAACGCGAGCACCAACCTCGGCTACTGGAGATGAGACCTCCCCCGAGCAACTTCGGCTATGAATCAGATCTCCCCCGAGGAACTGGGCTAACCTCGGCAGTAGGAGATGAGATCTCCCCCGAGCGCCCGCATCGACTTCGGCTAGGGATAAGGTCCTCGGATAGACGTGAGGCCCGCGATGACCTCGGCCGGGGGGCTTCAACATCGACCTCGGTTAGAGAAAGCTATCATGTCAACCTCGGCCAGAGAGCTTCAACATCAGCTTCATCAACTTTGGCTGAAAATGAGTTCCGTTGGAGGTGAGGTCTCCCCCAAGCCTCAGCTTCAACTTCAACGTCAACACTGGTTGGAGATGAGACTCCCCGAGCTTCAGCTATGACAAGCGCGGGGCCCGGAAGAAGGCTTCGGCAGTCGCCTATTGTGGTACTCCCTTCGTTCAAATTTTTGAACTCGGGAGTGGGGGGCTACTATTGGGGATAAATTCTGCTCTTGCCGAAGCCCGACCCAACGCTCAGCATAATGCAACCAGTAGCCGCAGAAGAGCTTCAGCGCACTGGTCTAGCCGAACTCCTTCAGCCGACCGAACTGCCAAGCGACCGAACTCCCAGCGGTCGAACTTCTTCCAGCAGGCCGAACTAGTCAGCTCCCGAGCTTCTTCCAGACTCCCAGCGTCGAGACCAAACTTTCTGGGCGGCCGAACTCCTTCGGACTCCCCACGGCCGAACTCCTTCGGACCGACTCCAAGCGGCCGAGCTTCAATGAAGTCCTCTCAGCAGCCGAACTCCTCAGCGGACGGGCTTTAGTGGAATCCCCAAGCGGTCGTCACTCAGGAGCCCAAACTCCTCAGCAGTCGTCACTCGGTCGAACTCCTCAGCAATCGTCACTCGGTCGAACTCCTCAGCGGTCGCCCCTCAGCGGTCGCTCCTCAGCGGTCGCCCTCATCGAACTTCGGTCGACCGAGCTCCTACCGAACTCTCAAGTGTCCAAGCCTCAGCCGAAGTCCAACAGCCGGCCGAACCCCAAACGGTCGAGCTTCGGATTCTCAGCAGCCGAACTCTTCAGCGGACGAGCCTTAGCTGCATACCTCCGGCCAGACGCCTATGGGAGCCGAACTCCCTCCTATCTTCCTCTTCAGGAGCCCGAACTCCTCCGAAATGGGCACACGACGAAGGCCTTCAACCCTTCATTCGGCAAGCTCTGCAACCATCACCATCGGTCAGTCCGCCGCACCATCAGTCAGTCCGCCGCAGGCGATAGCGATCCACTGTCAGGCGGCGATGGCTGTCACCCTCAATCCGCCGCACACGGCACCAGCCCGTGAGACTGACTCCGCCGAACCTCGAGCGGCCCGCCAGCACGCGGCTGCAGTTGTCACCATCAAGCTCCACTATATAAAGGACCCTCCCGACACGCTAAGGCTAAGCTCTCTGAACTCTCGACTCTCTAAGCTCTCCTCCTCATCTCTAAGCTCCGGAACTCATTCCGAGCACTCCATTACTGTTGGCCGAAAACTGACTTTACCGTCGGAGGATCTTGCCGGAGCCACCCCCCACCGGTTCCGGACGGGACTTCGTTTTGCAGGTCCCCGACGGCGACCTCAACGGCCTCGACTCCGGCGACCTCCGGCGAAGACGGATTTCTACACCAACAGGTACCATGCTACGGACTTGAAATATGATTGTGGTATTTCACAGAACTAGTCATTTTATTGGTGCCCTATCACGAACTTGAAAAATGATTGCGGTAGTTCATAGGGCTAGTTACTTTATTGATGTCTTATTATGAGCGAAAAACGTGATTATCGCAGTCTAAAGCTGAGCACTTTAATATAATTATATGATATAATTTATTACATAAAAAAATATATTTGCTATGCATGTTTTATTATTATGATATTTTATGGCATGAGATTTATATATGTAACAATCATTGATATTTATTTATTTATTATTATTATATTAATATTAGGATATAAAAATTTTTACTATGCTATAAAACTTATCTCTCTTCTTCATTTTTTTTTTAGAATTGCAGAATACACGTATTTGACTATAATTTAGATCATAGTTGAAAGAATCATATAAATAAAGCATTGTTGAGTTTTATAAATTATACAAGTTCTATTATTTATTAATATAAAATATTTTATTATATAATGAGATTATTTATATTCATAAAAATTTAAGATTATAGCATATTTTGAGACCTTATATATTCTCTAAAATTTTGCTATAGAAAGTATATAGCCATGCCGCTTGACCAATCTGAATGTTGGGTTCGGCAAGCAACGATGTTGGCGGGCTGGTGGTAGAGATCTCGCCTCTCTTCTCTCCACAGAGAAAGCGCGACCATGTCGGACGTGAAAAAAAATCAAAATAGATGGAATCCTATGCGTTGGGTCCACTCCGCCATCTGTTGCAGGGCTAGGATGTTGTATTTCTCCTGTTGCTGCATTAACGAGGGATCAAGTATCAAAGGTCTCTTATTCCTTTCTAAGACTCATGAATAACCCTAACATAACCATTCTCTGATCTCCAACGTTAAGTTTATAGCTTAGAGTCAAGATTATAGATTATAGATTATTATGGATAATGGCTTTGTTGCTACACAACGAGAAAACTGGAGGAAAAAAAAAGCCACCACTCATCGCCAACAAAATAGTACATAGTCCTTGTTCTTATCAAATTTTAAGGCCAATGTGTACAATTCACTTTTATTTTATTTTATTTTATTTTATTTTTATTTGAACAATCAATATCTCATACGTATTTATTACATTCACAATCAATAAAACATTACAAAGAATAATCCCTTTTTCTCATCCAAGTGGACACTACGCTTCAAGATAAACTTCATTGAGCTTATATGCCTTCCCACTTTTTTATCCTTAAAAAGGCTAGAACTCTTCAAAGATCTCCATGGAATGAGTCAGACCGAACCAAACTACTAAAAATAAGAATCAGGATCTAAATGGATAAATATAATATAAAATAAATGCTTATGTCATAAAAATATGGGATAGCTGATGCGGCACTATTATTTTCATCAGTATGATAAACAATAGAATTAACAAAAAAAATAGATGAATTGCACGTATATTATTTTGAATGGGTCTTCCAAGCCTTTCTTTTTTTTTTTTGGCTGTATCAGTCTTATATTGGACAACTGATAAGCTTGCTGAAGTGAAGCCCTGTTAATTTCCTAAATCATGTATCAAGTCAGATAGGTTTAGCTTGTGTAGGGTTCTATGGTTTCACAAATCATTGGTAGTAGGACATGCATGGTATATTTGAGGCTTGTTGGGCTTAACAGAATATAGTTAATATTGAAATGATAACTATTATAACAGTTGTTGCATAAGCATCATGACAGAAAAAGAGACAATAATGTGAAAAATAACAGTGTAATGTTTCCTTTCACATTTTATTTAACAAAAAAAGTGTTATCTTTTGGAACATACAGTCACTTTTGAAGAACAATTAAAATATATTTATAAAAATTGATATTCTACCTACAAAAAGGTAAAAATTAAAATATAATAGTCAGTACTTATGTTATAATAGACCGTTATAATGACAATAATATATTTTACTGCACATTATTTTCACCTTTTATTATGTATATATAGAGTATAATGGTGTGCGACTGAAATCGCTATAATTACTGTTATAATGGTTATTACAATATTATTTAAAACCTTCCGTGTAACTTTCTGCGTGAATAATAAAGAGGAAGTTTCTGGGAGGTTAAAAAAATAATTCTTGTAACAACTCGATCTTTCACGGACTTATATGTTTATCAATATCAAACCATGTCTTACCGTGAGTTGTACAAAATTTTCTTTAGCACGATCGTGATTTAATTGGAGGGGTGGATGGTACTCTTCAGACGTCCAGCTCATTAGTCGCACGAAACCTCTCTCTCTCACCGGTGACTGCAGAAAACTTATGAATTAAAATAAGAATTACATGATGATTAATTATGTCACCACTTAACTTCGAACCATCTGAAGACTTTTAATATTTTTTTGAACTTTAACTTAATATAATTATATCATCAAACTTTCAAATTTTTAAAATTTAGACTCTATCCTTGAATCGCATGAAATATATAGTCACGTGCTGTGATATGCATGTCTTACTAAAAATTACTAATGTGCCTTCCTCTCGATCAAAGGGTATTGCTTTCAATGAATACCCCAAGTTTGGACGAGATATATAATTTAGCTTTTTAGATTCTGTTGGACTATTAATAACCCACAATCCTTCACGGTATCGTTGGAGAGTACCATACAGCACTCCCATGCACTCAAGTTTTGCACTAAATTAAGGATGGACCCTCTACAACCTATTCTGTAGGGGATTCTTACAATCTGGGTACTTGGTAGCAAGAGAATCGAACGTAGCAGATATTGTTAGGGGATATTTATAATTGCACGGCAGCCATCATGCTGCATTCACTGACTATCCTGAAACTGGGGTTAATTTCCCAATAGAATTATAGGAACACATTGTAAAAAATTTAAATTTTAATGTAAAAATAAGTATACCGCTTATTGATACAGAATTTAGTTAATATCGGATCGAGTTGGAGTAGAAGAGGACGAGATCGCTGCCGGTGACCTACAAAATAAAGTGCTATCTAGAGCCGGTAGAGGTAGCTCCGGTAGGACCCTCCGACGGTCAAATTAGCTTCGACCAACAGAAATGGAGTACTCAATATGGAGTTCGGCAAGATTTTGAGGAGGAAAAAAGAGTTATTTAGAACCTGGCATAAGCGTATCTGGAGGATCCTTTTTATAGGCAGAGCTTGTTGTAACTGTCTTGATTAATGACTGTCGTAACTGTCTTGATAAATGTCGATCGTTATTGACTTGATAAATGCCGATCGTTATTGTCGTGTAACCGTTTAGTAGTGAAATCGCCTGTAGGAATCCATCAATAGTCTGTAAGGAGTTCGGCTTCCATAGAAGTCCGACTGGAGGAGTCCAACTGCTGAGGAGTTCGACTTCCGTAGAAGTCCGGTCGAAGGAGATGTCTGGGGAGTCCGGCTCCTGAGAAGTTCGGCCACTGAGGAGTTCCACCGGGGCTCGACCGCTAATGAGTTCGGCCGGCTAAAGAAGTTCGGAAGGGGCTCGGCCATTAAGGAGCTCGGCTAAGGCTTGTCCGCTGAAGCTTTTTCTTGACTACCAATTGCATTATCGACTGAGCATCCGACTGGACTTCGATGGGAGTGGGGTTTATCCCCAACAATAGTTTCTCCACTCCTGAGTTTGAAATTCGAAGGAATGGAGTACCAAAATAGGCGACTATCGAAGTCCTTTCCTGGGCTCCGCACTCGTTGAAGTTGAAGTTCGGGGGATCATATCTCCTGCCTCAGAGGTTACCTCAGGGAAGATCTTATCTCCTGCGGCTGAGGTTGATACGAGCGCTTGGAGGAGATCTTATCTTCTGTAGTCGAGGATGCCTCACGGGAGATCTTATATCCAGCAGTCGAGGTTGGCTCGGGGGAGATCTTATCTCCTGCGATCGAGGTTGTCTCGGGGGAGATCTTATCTCCTACAGTCGAGGTAAGGTCGTCCCGGGGGTAGATCTTATCTCCAGCAATCGAGGATGCCTCGGAGAAAATCTTATCTCCTGCAGCCTAGGTTATCTCGGGGGAGATCTTATCTCCAACAGTCGAGGTTGCCTTGGGGAAGATCTTATCTCCTACGGTCGAGGTAAGATTGCCTCGGGGGAGATCTTATCTCCTACAGTCGAGATTGCCTCGGGGGAGATCTTATCTCCTGCAGCCAAGGTTATCTCGAGGAAGATCTTATCTCCAAATAGTCGAGGAATGCCTCAGGAGAGATCTTATCTCCTATGGTCGAGGTAAGGTTGTCTGGGGAGAGATCTTATCTTCTGCAGCCGAGGTTGTCTCGGGAGAGATCTTATCTCCAGCAGCCGAGGATGCCTTGGGGGAGATTTTATTTTTTGGCGGCCGAGGTAAGGTTGCCTCGGAGGAGATCTTATCTCCTACAGCTGAGGTTGTCTTGGGAGAGATCTTATCTCTTGCAGCCGAGGTTGTCTCGGGGAAGATCTTATCTCCAGCAGTCGAGGATGCCTCAGGGAAGATCTTATCTCCTGCGGTCGAGGTAAGGTTGCCTCGGGGGAGATCTTATCTCCAGCAGCCGAGGTTGCCTCGAGGGAGATCTTATCTCCTGCAGTCGAGGTTGTCTCAGAGGAGATCTTATCTCCAGCAGCCGAGGATGCCTCGGGGGAGATCTTATCTCCTACGGCGAGGTAAGGTTGCCTCGGGGGAGATCTTATCTCCTACAATCGAGATTGATATGGGCGCTTCGGGGGAGATCTTATCTCCAGCAGCCAAGGTTGGATGATCGCTCGGGGGAGATTTTATCTCCTACAGTCGAGGTAAGGTTGCCTCGGAGGGAGATCTTATCTCCTGTAGCAATTGAGGTTGCAAGTTCTTGGGGGAGATCTTATCTCCTGCAGTCGAGGTTGCCTCGGGGGAGATCTTATCTCCTGCGGTGAGGAGTTGCCTTGGGGGAGATCTTATCTCCGAGCCGAGGTGCTTGGGGGAGATCTTATCTCCTACAGTCAGCTCGAGAGGTTGCCTCAAGGAAGATCTTGGGAGAATCTTATCTTCTACAGCCGAAGTTATCTCGGGGGAAGATCTTATCTCCTATAAGTCGAGGATACCTCAGGAGAGATCTTATCTCTTGCGGTCGAGGTAAGGTTGCCTCGGGGGAGATCTTATCTCCAGCAGCCGAGGTTGCCTCGAAGGAGATCTTATCTCCTACAGTCGAGGTTGTCTCGGGGGAGATCTTATCTCCTACAGTCGAGGTTGAAGGACTTCGATTCACTTCATGTTAAGATGAGGTTCTCCTCCTATTTCTGATACGACCTTTGGATTGTTTCTTTCCTATTGTCACGTAATTCTTGCACCAGGGGTCAATAATGCTGAAATGAAGGAGTTTTATTGAAGGAAGATTACTGGTAATACATTCTTAGATTTTCTGAGTTTCAAGGTCGTGGGAGCATCATCCCTCCGAGCTCCTTCAGACGATAAGTGCCGGGCTGGATGACCTCCACCACTTCATACAGGCCTTTCTAATTAGGGGCAAGCTTCCCCTGGCTCTGAGGCTAAGAGATGGCGACTCGTCGGAGCACTAAGTCTTCCAATCTGAATGTCTTGTTTCTAACTCTGAAATTGTAGTACCGAGCCACCTTCCATCTGTAGGCTGCCATCCGGATATGGGCTTCCTCTCTTTTTTCTTTCAGTAGGTCGAGGTGAACTCTTAGGTCTTGTGGATTGTGCTGCTCGTTGAAGGCCATGACTCGTGCAGATGGGAGCTTAAGTTTGATCGAAATAACCACCTCCATGCCAAAGGCCAAGGCGAAGGGTGTTTCCTCAGTTAGCACCCTTTGTGTAGTTCGGTATGCCTAGAGGACGTGGTAGAGTTCGTCCACCTAGGTTCCCTTTGCACTGTCGAGCCTTATCTTGATGCCTTATAGCAGGGTCTGGTTGGTCACCTCAGCTTTTCCATTGGTCTGCGAGTGAGCCATCGATGTGAAATGATGGGATATGTTTAGTTCTTCACAGAACTCGGCGAACCTCGTCCCAACGAATTATCGTCCATTATCAATTATGAGGGTTCGAAGCAGACCGAATCGGCACACCTACGATTTTCAGACGAAGTCCTGCACCTTGGCCTCGGTAATCTTTGCTAGTGGTTCGACTTCGACCCACTTGGTGAAATAGTCGATCGTGATCAGGAGAAACTTCCATTGTTCGGATGCCATCGGGAACGGGCCAAGTATGTCCATTCCCCATTGTGCAAATGGCCAAGGTGCACTTAGCAGAGCAAGCTCGGAGGTTGTCTGTCTTTATATATTTGCGTTCTTCTGACAGCGATCGCACTTCTTCACATACTCCATAGAATCACGAAACAAGATCGGCCAATGATACCTATTGGTGTAGAAATCCATCGTCGCCGGAGGTTGCCGGAATCGAGGCCGCTGAGGTCGCCATCGGGGACCTGCAAAACGAAGTTCCATCCGAAACCGGTGGGGTGGTGGCTCCGGCAGGACCCTCCGACGGTCAAGTTAGTTTCCGGCCAACAGTAATGGAGTGCTCGGAATGAGTTCCGGAGCTTAGAGATGAGGAGGAGAGCTTAGAGAGTCGAGAGTTCAGAGAGCTTAGCCTTAGTGTGTCGGGAGGGGTCCTTTTATAGCGGAGCTTAGTTGATGGTGACGGTCATGCCGTCTGGCAGAGAGTCGTCGGGCAGCATGGAGTTCGGTACGGAGAGGACGGCATCGTCCGGTGGATCGTGGGAGCCATACTGGCACGTCGTGGGCCGCATGGAGTCCGGTACGGAGAGGAAGGCGTCGTCCGGTGGATCGTGGGAGCCATACTGGCGAGTCGTGGGCCGCATGGAGTTCGGTACGGAGAGGAAGGCGTCGTCCGGTGGATCGTGGGAGCCATACTGGCGAGTCGTGGGCCGCATGGAGTCCGGTACGGAGAGGAAGGCGCCGTCCGGTCTTGCTGCAGGCGACAGTTCGTCCAGAGGAGTTCGGACTTGTAACAGAGTTCGGCCGAAGGGGAAACCCGGGAGGAGCTCGGCTGGCTGAGGGTCGGCCATCTGTAGAGTTCGGCCGAAGGGGAAACCCGGGAGGAGCTCGGCTGGCTGAAGGGTCGGCCATCTGTAGAGTTCGGCCGAGGGACGATTGCCGAGGAGTTCGACCGCCTGGAGTCGGTCCGAAGGGGTTCGGCCGCCTGGGCTCGCCTGGAGTCGGTCCGAAAGGAAAACCCGGGGGGAGCTCGGGTGGCCGAACGGGCGTCTGGGAGGAGTCCGTCTCCCGAAGAAGTCCTGCCGCTTGGAGTCCAAGGAGCTCGGCCGTCAGGAAGTTCGGCTGGCGGTGGGAGTTCGGCCCGGAGCCTGGCGCTGGGGAGTTCGGCAGCTAGGTAGTTCGGCCCGGACCTTGGCGCAGGGGAGTTCGGCCTCTAGGCAGTTCGGCCCGGACCTTGGTGCAGGGGAGTTCGGCCTCTAGGCAGTTCGGCCGTGGTAGGGGCTCGGTCTGGCGCCTGGCGCTAAAGCTCTTCAGCGGCTACTGGTTACATTGGGCTGAGCGTCGGGCCGGGCTTCGGCAGGAGCGGGATTTATCCCCAACAGTAGCCCCCCCACTCCCGAGTTCAAAAATTGAAGGAAGGGAGTACCAAAACAGGCGACTGCCGAAGTCTTCTTCCAGGCTCCGCATTCGTTGCAGCTGAAGCTCGGGGGAGGTCTCATCTCCAGCCAATATTGACGCTGAAGTTGAGGCTGAGGCTTGGGGGAGACCTCTCCAGTCGATGTTTGGAGTTGAAATGGAACTCGTTTCCAGCTAAAGTCGATGAAGCTGATGTTGAGGCCGGAGTCAATGTCGCCCCCCGTGATCAGGGTCGGAGTTGACATTGCCTTCATCAACCGAAGTCGATTCGGGGGAGACCTCCTTCTCTTGCAGTCAAGGTTACGATCGCTTGGGGGAGATCTCGTCTCCCGCTGATGCTGACACCGAAGTTGAAGCTGGAGGTCCGAAGGAGACCTCGTCTTCTGCAGCGAAGCTTGCCGTAGACTCTGGGGCTCGGCCTTGGACCTTGCTCACGTTAGGACGAGGTTCTCCTCCTGTTCCTAACGGGCTGTGGGGGCACATCCGGACCGTCGTCCGAGCTTCTCCCCCCATCCCGTCCTTCGTGAACGGGGCCTTCGACTTTGCTCACGCTAGGACGAGGTTCTCCTCCTGTTCCTAAGCCGGCTGTGGGGGCACATCCGGACCGTCGTCCGAGCTTCTCCCCCCATCCCGTCCTTGTGGAACGGGGCCTTCGACTTTGCTCACGCTAGGACGAGGTTCTCCTCCTGTTCCTAGCCGGCTGTGGGGGCACATGAGGACCGTCGTCCTCGCTTCTCCCCCCATCCCGTCCTTCGTGAACGGGGCCTTCGACTTTGCTCACGCTAGGACGAGGTTCTCCTCCTGTTCCTAGCCGGCTGTGGGGGCACATGAGGACCGTCGTCCTCGCTTCTCCCCCCATCCCGTCCTTCGTGAACGGGGCCTTCGACTTTGCTCACGCTAGGACGAGGTTCTCCTCCTGTTCCTAAGCCGGGCTGTGGGGGCACATCCGGACCGTCGTCCGAGCTTCTCCCCCCATCCCGTCCTTCGTGAACGGGGCCTTCGACTTTGCTCACGCTAGGACGAGGTTCTCCTCCTGTTCCTAACGGGCTGTGGGGGCACATCCGGACCGTCGTCCGAGCTTCTCCCCCCATCCCGTCCTTCGTGAACGGGGCCTTCGACTTTGCTCACGCTAGGATGAGGTTCTCCTCCTGTTCCTAACGGGCTGTGGGGGCACATCCGGACCGTCGTCCGAGCTTCTCCCCCCATCCCGTCCTTCGTGAACGGGGCCTTCGACTTTGCTCGTGCTAGGACGAGGTTCTCCTCCTGTTCCTAGCCGGCTGACTGCTTCTTCCCTGTCATCGCATAGATTTCGCATCCAGAAATGATTTTATTGAGAGGGGAGAGTTTTACCGAGGAGAAGTTGATCGCAGCGCATTTCTGTTCGAGGGTTGTCGGGGTGTTGTTCCTCGGAGTTCTCTTGGGCAGTAAGTCCCGTCCAGACGACCTCCTCTATCTCATGCCGGCCTTCTTAATTTGGAACATGCTTCTCTTGACTTTGTCGCTGGGGACGACAATCCCCACTATAGCTGGCTCCTAGCTCCTCCCCGGGGTGGCGCCGTCTGTGGGAAGCGGCCGACCTTCTTATCTTTTCTAGTTACGGCAGCGCCTTTAGCCGATCTTCTCTTGCTTCAGACCGGCATCGGAGGAATTTATCCCGTCGTCCCTTTTTGACGAGCTCTTCAATCTCGTCTTGGAACTGAACGTATTCCTCAGTATCGTGGCCGTGGTCGCGATGGTAGGGGCTTTACTTGCCTTGATCGCGCACGTTTGGGGAGGCCGTAGTCCTTCAGGACTTGGCGGCCGGCTCTTAACTTCATCGAGAATTCGAGTTAGAGGAGCGGGTCGTAGCTGCGGAATCTTTCGAAAGGAGGATTTCTTCGCTCCCTTCTGTCGGGGCTTTCTTTGCGGCGAGCTCGAGAAGTTTGGGCTTCGCTTGCGTGGGGCTTCATTCCGCTTTCCCGCGAAACTTTCCATGGGAGAACTTCATGCTTCTTTGTCCGGACTTTCCTGCTCGCAGAGAGGGGGTCGGCTTTGCTTGCCCGAACTTTATCGCACCTTTTGTGAATTCGTTGTGGCGACGTACTTGAGGGGGAGTTCGGCCTCGATCGCCCTGGGGCGGTCTCGAGCGTGGCCGAACTTCACTTGGGTGATCTGCTGCGGAGTTCGGCTTCCTTAATGCCGAACTTCATTGGTGGAAGAACTTCGCCACTGCTTGCGCCGATCTTCCCTGTGATGGTGGGCTTTAAGGTGGAGTTCGGCTTCGCTTGCGTCGAGCTTCATCGATGAACTCAAAAGGGAGAGTTCGGCCTTGCTTCCTCCGAACTTTATTTCGATGAGCTGATGAGTTCGGTCTTCCTCCGAACTTCATTATGCGGGAGAACTTTGCTCCGCCCTCGCTTGTGCCGAACTTCATTCCGCGGGGGGGGCTTCGTTCCATCCTTGCCGGCGCCGAACTTCATTTGGAGGTTGAGCTGAGGAGTTCGGCTTTCCACCGAGCTTCATTTCGCCTTGATGCCGAGCTTTGGGGGGAGCCCGGCTTTTCTTCGAGCCGAACTTCTTTCCACTTCGGCGGAGAAACTTCTGCTCTCCGTTTCTCTCTTCGAGGCGATTGGGCTCTTCCTTAAGGCTGATTTCTCACGCCCTCATGGCGGGCTTGCTGGTGGAGTCGCCACCGGAGGCTGCTGTATAGCTTGCAACGCTTTCGTGAGGCCACGGATCTGTCGGACAAGCAGGCCGAATTGCTTCACATCCGCCGCAGGTGCAGGTGGAACCTAGGCCTCCGGGGCTGAAGCAGGAACAGACGGGCCTGGACGAGATCGGGTCGCGGAGGCCATCGAGCGCCGTGCCGAAGCTCTCCTGGGTGGCGTTTTCTCTTCGGAAGAGAAAAGGAAGATCTCCGGAGAGGGAAGAGAAGATCTCCTGGGTGGCGTTTTCTCTTCCGAGCACTCCTTTAAGAACAAGGGAACCTTCGAAGGTTCAGGCCCTTCCTCTAGCGCCAATCTGTTGGTGCAGAAATCCGTCGTCGCCGGAGGTCGCCGGAATCGAGGCCGCTGAGGTCGCCGCCGGGGACCTGCAAAACGAAGTCCCGTCCGGAACCGGTGGGGTGGTGGCTCCGGCAGGACCCTCCTGACGGTCAAGTTAGTTTCCGGCCAACAGTAATGGAGTGCTCGGAATGAGTTCCGGAGCTTAGAGATGAGGAGGAGAGCTTAGAGAGTCGAGAGTTCAGAGAGCTTAGCCTTAGTGTGTCGGGAGGGGTCCTTTTATAGCGGAGCTTAGTTGATGGTGACGGTCATGCCGTCTGGCGGAGAGTCGTCGGGCAGCATGGAGTTCGGTACGGAGAGGGCGGCATCGTGGGAGCCATACTGCCACGTCGTGGGCCGCATGGAGTCCAGTACGGAGAGGAAGGCATCGTCCGATGGATCGTGGGAGCCATACTGGCGAGTCGTGGGCCGCATGGAGTCCGGTACGGAGAGGAAGGCATCGTCCGGTGGATCGTGGGAGCCATACTGGCGAGTCGTGGGCCGCATGGAGTCCGGTACGGAGAGGAAGGCGTCATCCGGTCTTGCTGCAGGCGATAGTTCGTCCGGAGGAGTTCGGACTTGTAACAGAGTTCGGCCGCAGGGGAAACCCGGGAGGAGCTCGGCTGGCTGAAGGGTCGGCCATCTGTAGAGTTCGGTCGCAGGGGAAACCCGGGAGGAGCTCGGCTGGCTGAAGGGTCGGCCATCTGTAGAGTTCGGCCGAGGGACGATTGCCGAGGAGTTCGACCGCCTGGAGTTGGTCCGAAGGGGTTCGACCGCCTGGGCTCGCCTGGAGTCGGTCCGAAAGGAAAACCCGGGAGGAGTTTGGGTGGCCGAACGGGCGTCTGGGAGGAGTTCGTCTCCCGAAGAAGTCCTGCCGCTTGGAGTCCAAGGAGCTCGGTCGTTAGGAAGTTCGGCTGGCGGTGGGAGTTCGGCCCGGAGCCTGGCGCTGGGGAGTTCGGCAACTAGGTAGTTCGGCCCGGTCCTTGGCGCAGGGGAGTTCGGCCTCTAGGCAGTTCGGCCCGGACCTTGGTGCAGGGGAGTTCGGCCTCTAGGCAGTTCGGCCGTGGTAGGGGCTCGGCCTGGCGCCTGACGCTAAAGCTCTTCAGCGGCTACCGGTTACATTGGGCTGAGCGTCGGGCCGGGCTTCGGCAGGAGCGAGATTTATCCCCAACAATACCCTTGCCGAAATAGTTTTTGCGATAGGGACCTGGCTCTTACATGACTTCCATAGAGTCCCTCATGCACCTCCCACAATGCAAGGTCAGCCTCTGAAGGTTGGAGATATCTCAGCAACGGGAGCGAGTATAACCTCTTGTACAGCCTGCCTTCATACAAAACATAGTGGGAGGCCTGATTTCTGAGTTTCCGAGCTTCTTTCGGATCATGAGGAAGGACCCCCTCCTTGAGGTAGGCGACCAATGGGTCAATCCAACTTGGCTCGAATTCCGTCTGCAGAATGACCTGGGGTTCCTCTATGGTTGGGCATTTCAGAGTCTCCAAGAATACCTCTTTGGGAAGCTCGGCAGGGGCTGAAGTGGCCAACTTGGAGAGAAGGTCGGCTCTTATATTTTTCATCCTCAAAATTTGTCGAATGCCGAAACTGTCGAAGGTCGGAGTCAAATTTCTGAACTTCCCAAGGTATCTCACCATATTGTCCTTCCGCATCTCATAGCTGCCATTAACTTGGTATACCACCAGCTGAAAATTGCTGTAGATTTGAAGCTGATCTACTTTTAATTTTCTTGCTATTTTTAATCCGATGATCAACGCTTTATCTTCGACCTCATTATTGGTCGCAGGAAACTCAAAGCGCAGTGCATACTCGACGATAATGCCCTCGGGGCTAATTAAGACCAGCTCCGCACCAGCTCCGATGGAGTTGGACGAGCCATCCACATGCAGAGTCCAAAAGCCTTTGGGGAGGTTGGCACTTTCCTCGGGGAGGTTTGGCTGCGATAGCAGGGCGCCGATCTCATTCCGTTCAGGCTCGGCTTCGACTGAAATGGTGCATTCTAACATAAAATCCATCAATATCTGGGCCTTGATACATGGCCAGGGCTGATAGTTGATGTCAAATTTTGTGAGCTCGATTGCCCATTTTGTGATTCTTTCAGAAGTGTCCGCTCGGTAGGACTGCTTTTATTGGTTGGTCCATGAGAACCATAATGGTGTGCTCCTGAAAATAAGGTTGGAGTTTTCGGGTAGTAATTAGAAGAGAGAAATCAATTTTTCTAACTTTAAGTACCTGATCTCCGCATCCCTCGGGATCTGGCTCACGTAGTAGATCGATTGCTGCATCTTCGCTTCCTCTTTGACCAGGACTGCCGTCAGGGCCATCGGGGAGACAACTAGGTATAGGGATAATTCCTCTCTAGGTTCGGACTTTGCCAACAATGAGGATGAGCTGAGGTAGTTTTTAAGCTCCTCGAATGCCTGTTGGCACTCCGCCGTCCAATAGAAGTTCTTTGATTGCCTGAGAACTTGGAAGAAGGGCACACATCGTTCGGCTGACCTTGAGACAAAATAATTTAGGGATGCCATCTTTCTGATCAGGCGCTGAACTTCTTTGATCGTTTTTGGAGCGGTCATCTTCTGAATGGCTCGAATTTTCTCAGAATTTGCTTCAATCCCACATCTTGACACCATGAACCCCAGAAATTTTTCTGAGATCACGCCAAAGGTGCACTTGATCGGATTCAGTTTCATCTTATACTTTCTGAGTGCATCGAATGTCTCTTTAAGATCGGTGAGATGGTCTATTGAAGCTTAGCTTTTGACGAGCATATCATTCACATATACCTCCATATTGCGGTCAATCTACTCCTTGAAGATCTTATTGACCAAATGCTGGTACGTTGTCCCTGCATTTTTAAGTCCAAAGGGCATGATCCTGTAATAATAAAGACCATGATCAGTAACGAAAGTGGTCTTCTCCTTGTCCTCAGGTGCCATCCATATCTGGTTATAACCAGAGAAGGCATCCATGAAGGTGAGGAGCTTGTAGTCCGAGATCGCATTCACTAGTTGATCAATCCTGGGTAGAGGATAACTGTCTTTCGGACAGGTCTTGTTCAGCTTCTTGAAGTCAATACACATCCTCCACTTGTTGTTCATCTTTTTGACGAGGATCATATTTGAGACCCAGGTCGGATAATTTTGAGGAGCTTGTCTACTTCTTCGGCGATTGCTTTCTATTTCTCTGGGGCATGGTGGTGCATCTTTTCTTTTATCGGCTGATGCCTCGGATCGATGGTCAGTCGATGTTCCATGACCTCGGCATCAATCCCTGGCATGTCTGCTGGGGTCCAGGCAAAGACATCTGCATTTCTTTTGAGGAAGGTAACAAGTTGCTCCCGAACTTTGCCTGTCAAGTTGGAGCCGATCTGCGCTGCATGCTCGACGTTTCCATCGTTTAAGGGCACAGAGACGAGGTCCTCCATAGGCTCGCCCTACTCTTCAGTAAGGTCATCTTGGACATCCAATTCGTTAACAAGATAAGAGTCGGACTGCTCTCCCTTATGTAGGACGATCGAGTAGCAGTGCCTCGCTAAAACTTGGTCTTCCCTGACCTCTTCGATCCCGTGACTTGTCAAAAATTTCATCTTCAAATAATAGGTCGACACCACCGTCCGGAGTGTATTTAGACCAGGTCGGCCAAGAATGACATTGTAGGCGGACGGAGTTCTCACGACTAAAAAATTGACTTATGCTTTGGTCAATTTTGGGTGTTGCCCTACTGTCACAACCAAAGTTATTATGTCCTCAACTGGTACGGCGTTGCCAGTGAATCCTATCAGTGGGGAGTTCATAGACTCCAAGTGGTCATCGGATAAGGATATTTTTGAGAAGGCATCATAAAATAACACATCGATCGAACTTTTATTGTCCACCAAAATACAACGTACATCATAATCGATAATGTTCAAAGAGATTACAACTGCATCGTTGTGCGAAAATTGGACCCTCTAGGCATCCGCCTTGGTAAAGGTCACAGGTTCCTCGGTCCTCCGTCTCTTCACCGGTCCTTCGGATCCGCTGGCCTCTTCTCGTTGAAGTTCCTTCGAGATAGTATTGATGACACCGAGAGGCAGCCGATCTTCTCGGTCTTTTCCTCTCGGTGGTAGTGCCCTCAGCCGATCCTCCCATCCTTCGGACCATCTCCGTAGGAATCGGCCAAGTCTACCTCGTCTGACGAGCTCTTTGATCTCATCTTGGAGTTGGATGCACTCCTCAGTGTCGTGACTATGGTCCCGATGATAAAGACAGAACTTATTGGGATTGCATTTGCTGGGACGGAAATGCATATTCTTCGATCTCGAAAGTTGTTCCCTGATTTTCATCAGCACTTAGATCTTCGGAGCATTAAGGGGGCATAGTTGTGAAATCTCCATTGGGGAGAACCTCAGCACTGGAGAGAACTCGGTGATGGGGAGAACCTCGGTGTGTCCTTCCGTTGGGGCTTCCCCACCTCCGAATCCGAGGGAGAGTTCGGGCTCGCCTGCGTTCAGAAGGAGTCCGAAAAAGCGGCCGAGCTTTACTCGGCTTCCCTTCTTTGGTAGGCCTATCCGACTCGCCGACTTAACGCTTGCCATCGGCTTCATCGTCCTTGGTCTTGAAGGCCTCCTTAGTCCAGGCATAACCTTCAGCCTAAGCTAGCATGTTAACAAAGTTTCTGAGATACTTTTATTTCTAGGGAGAACAGTAAGTCGTTCTTCTGAAGGCCATCCTTAAGCGCAGCCATCGCAACGGACTGGTCCAGATTTTGGACCTCCAAAGTTGAGGCGTTAAATCGGATGACATAAGCCCGAATGAATTTTCCTTGCTTCTACTTGACATTCATCAGGGAATCCGAACTTCGGTGCGGACGTCGACTACTGATGAAGTGGGCTGCAAACTGCTGGCTCATCTGATCAAATGATAAGATGGTTCTCGGCTTAAGCGCCGAGTACCAGTTCCTGATGGCTCCCTTAAGGGTCGAGGGAAAAGTTCGATACAAAATAGCGTTTGGTGCGCCATGGAGCAACATCATCGTCCGAAAGGCTTTCAAGTGGTCGACTGGATCGGTGGTCCCATTGTAACTCTCGAACTATGGGAGCTTGAAGTTCGGCGGGATCGGTTTCTGCATAATTTTTTATGAAAAAGGAGGATCGGCACAAACATCGTTACCATGAGAGGAGGGATTGTGATGGAGTTCTTTGATCCGTTGGCTCATTTCTAAGAGCCTTTGATCCAAGAGATCTTCATGGTCTTTGATCTCCAAGATTTTCTGATAGAATGGGTGCGAAGCTTCCTCCTGGATCGAGTCGTGGTCCGAGCAGAAGCCTTCCCTCTTCTGCTTCTTCCTTCCGAGGATTGGAGGCCGGGTAGCCCAAGTCGACCATTCCTGAATCGGACCACAGGGCTCTGGAGAATCTCGCATCGATTGAGCTGGTATCGGGGCCTGCTGGTGTATGGCCTGCACCGCTTGCATCGCCTCCGTGAGGCCACGAACCTGCTAGATGAGCAGGTTGAACTGCTCTGCATCCACCATAGTTATAGATGAAACTTGGGTTGCTGGGGCTGGAGTGGGAGCAAACGGATCTGAGCGGGATTGGGCCACGAAGGCCGTTGATCATCGGGTCGAAGCTTTCCTGGAAGGTATTTTTCTGGGAAGAACTTTAGATTGCTGCTGAGCACTCCTTTAAGATCAAGAAAATCTCAAGAACAGAAAGCCCTCCTTCTAGCGCCAAATCCGTTGGTGCAGAGTTTGGTTGACGCCGGATCGAGCTGGAGTGGAAGGGGACGAGATCGCCGTCGGTGATCTGCAAAATAAAGTTCTGTCTAGAGCCGGTGGGGGTAGCTTCGGTAGGACCCTCCGACGGTCAAGTTATCTCTGACCAACAGAAATGGAGTACTCAGTGTGGAGTTCGGCAAGGTTTCGAGGAGGAAAAAAGAGTTATTTAGAATCCGACGTAAGCGTATCTGGAATATCCTTTTTATAGGCAGAGCTTGTTGTAACTGCTTTGATTAATGACTGTCGTAACTATCCTGATCAATGTCGATCGTTATTGACTTGATAAATACCGATTGTTATTGACTTGATAAATGCCGATCGTTATTATCGTGTAACCGTTTCATAGTGGGATTGTCTGTAGGAATCCGTCAACAGTCTGTAAGGAGTTCGGCTTCCATAGAAGTCCGACTGGAGAAGTGCAGTTGCTGAGGAGTTCGGCTTCCGTAGAAGCCCGACCGAAGGAGATGTCTGGGGAGTCCGGCTTCTAAGAAGTTCGGTTACTGAGGAGTTCAGCCGGAGCTCGGCCGCTAATGAGTTCGACCGGCTGAAGAGGTTCGGAAGGGGCTCGACCGCTAAGGAGCTCGGTTAAGGCTTGTCCGCTGAAGCTTTTCCTTGACTATCGATTGCATTGTCGGCTGAGCATCCGACTGAACTTCGGTGGGAGCGGGGTTTATCCCCAACACCTCCAATCATTATTGGTCAAGTCCAAATTTAATTAAGTACGAAAAAAGATAAATCTAAAGATGGATCTTCTCGAAATTCGCAAAAGATCACTTCTAATCTATGCCAGAGAATCTTAATGCCTAATCTTGATGGAGGCTGTATTTATAGGCTAGAATAAAAATTCTTTTAAATTGATGTAAATTCTTCTTTCCATCAAAGAAGCATATCCATAGTAGAGTCCTTATTTTGATCTGAGTCTGATTTTATTTTTAAAAAAATAATCATCTTAATTATCTTAAATTATCTTTAATTAATTAGGTTATAAGTAGACCACATTAAGTTCCTAAAATTTGGAACGAGTACAACACACATGGGATCAATTGACATAGTTGTATTTTGGTAGTTTGATGGTATCACCTAGGTTGCTTCTAGTTCTCAACTCAATATGTCATGCATTCAATTTAAGAGTACTAGAATTCCTAGCTAGTCCTCTAAATTTATATATGCACCAGTTCAAACCATCGCTATAGACTGTTAAGAGAGGGTGTTATTTTTTCCTCCATCACGAGAAAAACACTTGGAAAATGGAAACAACACCCAGAATGTTACAAGGAGGGTGCAGGAAATATAGTCATGAACATGTTTGATGCCATAATCTATACTTTATAGTGAGGATCCATGGGCAAAAGCTGAAATATGACACAAAAACAGGAGTTGTCCATGCATATAATTCAAGCAAATTAAGATTAGATAAGAAGAAATAATCTAATACTTCAACCAACAAAAGCCCTCAATTAGGATTCGTATACCCTCTTTAGTCTTCCACCCCGCAGAGCCTTCCTCGTCTTGGCTCGCTATGTGGCTCTGTGGCTTATGTGGTGGTCTCCGAGGAGTTGTTTAGGAGTCGTCATTCCAAATTAAAGCACGAACATAGCCAATGGCAGACTGCATGAATGGGGTGTGATAAGAGTGGGTAAAGCGAGGAAATGATATCCGGGTCATGAGTTCATGCGTTATGTATCGGTTGCAAGATCAAAGCATTCTTAAATATTTTTTTTATATTATATTATATTATTATGAAATTTCCGACAATACTCCTAAATAAATATTTCAAGTAATGATAATTCTTTTGTTTAGCCCATTTGTTGGCCATTTACAACCTACTTACATCAAGGCTATTAATACAGACCACTTTAAATATTGAAATATATTTATATAAGTTAATAAATAATTTTAAATTAATTAAATATTTAAAAATATTTTTTATTATAAATTAAGTTTAATATTTTCAATTTTGTTAAGTAAATATATCTAAATAGAACAACATGCAAGTGTGTCTTATGCATGTAGAATTCTATGATCCTAAATATAGAATCAACAATTATATATTTAGATCGATTGCATTTGAAGTCCACTAGTTATTTGAGCCATGTGTTGCTAGGTTTGATCTTTGTGTAGCCAAGTTTGGTCTAAGGGTAGTGGGTGAGAGTATTTTAGTAATTTCTTACTATACATAGTAAATATAAAGATAGATAAATGGATATCTATCCTAAATCCTTTATTCATAAGGATTATTTAGCATGTATGCACTCCTAGACTAATACAAATATTTAAACGTGGAGATAAAAGAGTACATAAGATCAACTTTTTAGAAATAGATATTTATTTAATGTAATTTTATGTTAATGCTAGTAATCTCCTATCATTTTAGGGAGTTATGATAGTCAATGGGAGATATATTTTAATTTTTTATTATATAATCCAATATTGCACTCTGGCGAGTACAATGAGGTTTGTAACATAGGATAATGCTAAAAGAAATAGAAAAGAAAAAAGAACAACTTTAGAACTTATTTGGTTTGTGGAAATGTGAGGAAGGAAAATGTGGTCGACGGAAAAATGGAGAAATACCTTATATTTGGTTGGAGTTTTCAAAGAAAAAATAAAAAAATGGAGCATTTCTATGGAAATAAAATTTTCATATTTTATGAGAAAAAAAAATTCATATAGAGCATAAAAAAGTCCAATTCTCACTGGTTGGAATTAGGATAGATATTTTTTTAAATATACCCTTAAATTTTTAAATAGGATTGAGTATGATCTTTACTTTTATTAAGGACGTAATAGATATTTGACATAATATTTCTAAGAAAATAGATGTTCAATAAAACATAATCTATTCTAAAATATACTACTTTTGTATGATCAAGCAAATATGAAAAATCATTTTTTTAGACAATATATATATCTAGACATCAATTTTTTAGAGATAATATTTTGATGAAAAATAAAATCTTTCAACCAAACCAAGTTCCTAATAATTGAGCAACCCAAATAGGCATCATTGGACCATCCAACGAAAGTCTGTCATTGTTATCAAGGCTATCACATCTCCCCAAAATGAGCTTCTTATTAAGGTTATTAGCTCATAGGAAATTGAAGAAGTTATCAAAAGTTTATACCCTAAGAATGTTTTTCGAGGTTATTTTATCATCAGTTTTGGGACATTATTAAAGATGATATTATGGAAACTCTTAAATATTTTGATAGGCATGCTATGATTTTTGATACCCGAAAGAGTACACATATTGCTTTAATTCCTAAAGTAATTAGTCTCCTCATAGTTAATGATTATAGAGCTACAAGTATTTGTAATACCATCTATAAGCTGGTGGAGAAGATTTTGGTTAATCGTATAAAGGTTGTCTTACCTAATTTGATTTTGGTCGAACAAGGAGCCATTGTTCAAGAGCATCAAATATCTAATAATATCCTTCTTGCACAAGAGATCATACATTCTTTGATGCGGGCACCTCTTTCTAGAAGCTTGATGATGTTGAAATCAATATGGAGAAGGCCCACGATAGGGTTCATTTCAAGTTCTTCATCAAGTGGGATTTCATGATAAGTTTATCAAATGGGTTCGAGCTTGTGTTGATAGACCTCGATTTGCCTTGCTAATTAATGAAACTCCCTCAACTTGGTTTACTCCAACATGGGTCTTCATTAAGGCTGCCCTCTCTCACCTTATCTCCGTCTTATGTTCTGAATTATTTTTTTAATTTCTGCAATATGTAATTTAAAATCAAATGCCGAAAACTTATAGACTGAGAGATGGCCTATCAATTTCCTACATTCTATTTGTTGATTGCATTCTCGTGTGTAGGGCTAAAATTCGGGATGCTGCCTGTATTCGAGCTGTCATTGACTCTTATTGCTCCTTGTTAGGTCAAGCGGTTAATGTTCCATTCTCTGCTCGGCGCACTTTTATTAATTTGCATCATGAATCCTATGAGCTGAAGGTTGCCGACTCTCTCTTACTCAAACAGGCAATAGGATGTTGGGAAGTTGTCTGATTATGTTTTTGTTGAGATGATGACCCAGATTCTGGGTATTCTTTTAGCTTAAGGATCCTGGATTGATCAGCTTGCTTGGAGGCATGCTAAATTGAAAAAGATAGCCTTATAGGATATCCATCCATTGGTTAAGAAGTCTCAACAAGCTACGCTAGTGGCGAACCATGGTTGGATTGGGAAGCTCCAAGTCCCAGCTTAAATTAAAATCTTCTAGTGGAAACTTGCTGAGAATAGAATTCCCGCTAGCAAAGGGATTATTCCATCCAACTCTCAATTGTGTGACCTTTGTCAGTTAGTTGTTAGGGGCTGGCATCATGTTGTTATGAATTGTTCCTATGTTGTTGATTGCAGGCAGCAGCTCAGTGACACGTATAGATTGAGCATTTTCCCCATCGCTTTCCTAGGCATTTTAGAATTTCTATCAAGGTTGAGGTAGAGAAGGGATACAGTGTGTTGGCTGCATGTATACTCTGGTTGCTATAGAATGCTCGCAATTAGAGGTTGTATCAACAAGTGCAATTAGTGCCAAGGCAACGAGCAAGAAAGGCTTTTGTTCTTTTAGTTCATTCTTTCTTCAACCTACCGGTCAACCACCTTTATTACTCCCATCCAGGTACTAGGATAGCGTCGAGCAACAGCCTTCCAATTCTTCCATTATGGTGTCAAGGCTGCCTCTTCCCCTAGGAGTTGTAAAGGAGAAGTTTGATGCTTCCGTGTCTTGGATAAAGCTGCTGCAGCTTTTGTGATAAGGGATCACCTTGGACGGGTGTTAAGAGCTGGTGGCAAGCCTTTGTTACCCTCTTTTGTTCCCTTGCAGAACTGAATGACTGAGATCTTGTGTGGCTTTGAAAGAGTTGGAGGCATCTCAGGCATGCTTGGAAGTTTATTCTGCTACAATAATTAATAAGGTGTGATCGTGGACAATTGCCTATCTTACGGGACAATATTAAATGGAAATTAATTAATAGAATTTATAAAGTGTCGCATATTCTTAGAGAAGCAAACGAAGCTGCTGACTGATATGTGGCCAATTGTGCTCTCGAGGGGGGATGTGAACTGGGGCGGGGGTCTACCTTTGGACTCTTTCTTTGCAGGGATTCCAGTGGCTGATGACAGATAGGTTGCTTTTCAAAGTGCTGACCGATGATGTTCGGTGCATATATTATTTTTTTGCTACGGAATATTGTTACGTCTAATTGGCTGCCTATTTTAGTGTGCCAGTCCTATCAGATGGATGCTAGGGTGGTCAAGGTGCAGAACTGCAGGTACCAAAATAATTTTCACTTAGCAAGGGCTCAGCATGGGAGAGGTGGTAACTTCCTATGGTTTGCTCGGAGCTTAGATATCTTGGATGTTCTTGCTACTTCGTCATACTATGACAAGCAGTGCATGCTCGACTTGTTTTCAGTTGTAACTGGCAAACGGGGTGCCATCTTGGTAGCAGAAATGATGAAATGTGAATTCCCTCTAGTTTTGTTGATTAAACAAATGGGTGATTGGTGCTTCCATCCTTATTTGACCGTGCAGTTTATCCTTTGTATAAGCCTAGTCACTATATTCTCTTGTTGTGGATTGATTTGGAATTATGAGCTTCTTGCTGCTTTACTTATGATCGGTACCACTACAGATTGTCTTCTGAAGTTTATTTTATTGCATGGTAAGGACACTGAAGTGATGGTGGGAGAATGTTTACTACTAGGGGTAGGGATCACCGGCACAGGAGCCTTACAGTTGAATCGCTTTATTTCAGTTGAGATAACTGAATGCTTATTTCTGTGGAGCTGTTGGTTTAGTTTTTTATCCCTCACCTGGGCTGGCGGGTGCCATGGAACTGTCACAGGGATAGATCGGTGGCATAAACTATTTGCACGCTGGTTCTGTCAAGGCTTCTTTCACATGTTTTGAATGCTTGGGTAGAGAATTTACTGTTGTATTTCAAAGTTTGCTATCACTTTTTTCTTTTTTTTAATAACAGTGGAGGAAGTGAGTCACTTAAAGTGTGGCATCACTTTGTTTGCTTGGGTTCAATTATATGTGTTAGCTGTCTCTGTTTCACCGGGGCTACCTGATGTTGTTGTTGTAGAGATAACCTATGCGCCTGTTTACCTCCTTGTACTCTTTGCCCTTATTTTAATACAGCTTCTTCTCCCCACTTTATCGAAAAAAGAAAAAAAAAGGTCCGTCATTGTACTGTTGTTGACCGTTTGGCAGTACCGTGATGAACTCTGATGGCACCAAGCATCGGTAACTTGAAAAATTATTTCTTAGTGAAAGAGATTTTGTGGTCCTTTTCAGGTCAAAATATTAATGATTGCCCTTTTTTTTTGGTTAAAATATTAATGGGGGTCTTCCTCTTGGCTGAAATATTAATGGTGACCGTAACGTGCGGCAACATACTCGGTTCATGGGCATCATGGAAAATATGGTTGGACCAATATCTTTGCGACATATTATCAGTCATCAATTATTGGACGTAGATGGTATGGCCTTTGATGGTAACAATACACCGCATCTTAGTCAAATATTAGATCAGCTGATCAAGAGAAGAGGCTAATGCTAACGAGTCCAATCAATGATTGGAGAGGCTAATGTATCAAAAGGCCAAATAATGCATCAGGGAACGAGTTAGACCAAAAACAAATCTAACGCCAACACGCAGGCCGTAGATGAGTAGGCTAGGAAGGGAGAACCTTAAGGCAACTTCTTTCCCGTTCTTCTTTAAATTTTCAAAGGAGGAAGAATATTGGTAGTTTTACCGACAAATCTACGAAGAATTTGAGTTGTATCTTTCACACACAAAAAAAAAAAATAAAATAAAATAAAATCTTTCATTGCCGGAACAAATGTTATATCTTAAAAGTTGTGCAAAATACGAGACCAAATAATTCATAATATAATAGAAAAATGAAAGATACAAATCATACCTAATTTCATTAAGGTCCTCGTCATCTATCTATCATCCAATAACATCCTATCCTACAACCTGTTTCCCAATGCATTCTTACAACTTTCCTCCATGTTAGCCTTTTTCTACCGCTTTGTTGATAATTTAAAAGAAGGTCTGGTTGCTCTTTTCAATCAAAACTCTAGGCATTAATTGTAATCTATGCATCAAACTAACTACCACCGTCAACATGAGCACCTTATTGACCCGTCATGGAAATTAAGATAAAGAAGTGCAATACTACGTCGCTTAGTGCTCATTGCTCATGATGTTTGGCAGTGTGGGAAGGACGATATTTTTCATCACTAAAATATTTACAAGCTAAAATATAGAAATCCTGCCAATAATCCTTCTTAGTTGGACTTTATTGTTTCTTTTTTCCAGTTTGCAACTTATAATCAACTTCAATTAAAAAAAAAAAATTGATTATAATCAACTCATAATGAACTTTTAATATGTATTTGCATGTGCTGATACCAGCGGAATATAGATAGACACAACCGTATTCCTACCCAAAAATTGACTTGAATCAACATCGCACCTGAATTGATTTTTTTTTTAAAAAAAATCAGCATTGCATGATGGTCAACTTGGATCTGATTCTTAGGTGATCTAAACCCAGCCTAAGCTGATTTTAAGTGTAGAAAAATATTTTGCTCATCGCAGGCGGTAAGGTTTCGCGCTCACTACCTCACACACGGGATCGAAAGGAATTTTTTTTTCGAGCACCATGCTTTTTTTTTTTTTTTTTGATCATGCATGTGAGCCAATCACTGTGGGAGGTGAACAAGGAATCTCACCGTCCGTGGTGAGCAAAATATTTCCCTTAGGTCTAAACTTAATTTATACTCGAATCAGCAAGTCTTAGGAGGCTTTTAATATTGAATGCAAGGGAATAGAGTAATTTTTTCCGAGCCATTTGTTGAATATAATCATATCCAATTAAGTCTCATTCATATCTATTCCACCCGTCGAAATTTCAGGTCCACAATGGGTCTAGACTGGGATCTTAAACTGGAACCCGTTACCATGCACAATCCAGCATCCATATGCATTACTTAATTTCATGTACACGCAACACATACCCCCTAAAAGTTGTCATAAGATTAATCAATGCATTGCAGCTAAGCATGCTACCACCAAATCCTTGCACTCTTTCACCTTATTCCCAAGTAAGGCCCAACAAGCCTGGCCCCCCAAAGCCTAGCCCATATTACGAAAAGTTAAAATTTAAGCCCCAAATCCCAAAATTGTTCGTTTTCTTGCTTTGGTTTTTCGGAAAAGGTTCCCTAAATTCTACGAGCCTCACATGAATGAATGGGTATCGGAAAGGCGCGAGCGTCAACAAGGGAGAAAATAGCGAAGCACTGCTATCCAAAAGATCTCAACGATAAGCCTCTCCCTCCTCTGAGCCATTTTCGGCTCCTCTGACTTCGATTTCATCACCATCTCCCAACCCACCGCTCTCTTCGTCAATGGTCATATGCTTCCGCTCCTCTGACTCGGTGGCCTTCTCAACCTCTTCTTTGCAGCATGAAAGGAGCTTCTCAAGAAGGAGGTGGCGGCGGTGGCTCACCTCAGCCCCACACCTTCTCTCAGGCAGGCAACCAAGTAAGGGGTTTCAGATAAAAAACTCGAATGGCTACCCTCTGAATGCTGCTTCCTTGCAGGATGGTGAGCCTCCTTCACCCTTAAAACTATCGCATCTATATGTTCTTAAAACATTGCGCTTGTAAAGATGTGCTTGGTTGTTATGTTTGTTTAAATCCTCCACCGTTTTGATGCTTTTCTTTGCATTATTGAGATTTGAGTTGTGTTTAATGAGTTTTAAGGAGTTGTATGATGCCAATTAAATAGTATCGAGAACTACACAAGTGCAAGTTTATACGATTAAAGAAGTAAAGGATGTGCATTTTGTCATGTAATTAGATTACTAAGACATTGGTGAAGCAGTACGAAAGGTAATGGAACAAGATCAGGAGAATGAAGGTCTGTGACGGAAGCATCAAATGTTTAGATGAAAATGGTGGAGTGATGGGACAGGTTTTTCGTTGAGCAAACACGTTGGCTGGGTGAGTAATTTTGATGAAAATTATGCATTAATGAGCAATGATAGGTGTACATGCTACTGATGGACAGAATAAGATCATTTCCTTTAGCACTGTGTTTAGATGCTATAACTGCTAATTTTAGAAGGATGTGCCTTGGGAGATGATATCGTGTTGATTGATGAAAAAAAAATGAGAGGTTGGAAGGTTGGGGAAAAAATGAAGGAAAACATAAGGGCATACAATGTAAAAATTAAGGCAGAATAAAGCACTTTAAGTGGATGTACATCGGAAACATTGGATGAGTTAATGATGTATTTTGAAATGTTAGGCAAGACATTTTGCAGAAGAATGAAGATATAAGGGAGAAAATTTCTTCTAGGATCAAAGCAGGGTGGATGAAATGCACCTTTAGAGTGTTCTGCAGTTGCAAACGCTATTAATGCTACGAGAAAATTCTATAGCATAGTTATAAGCCAGTTCTAGTACATATATCAATTTTATGACCGTTATAAAGTTTCATGCACATGAAATCAGAAATATGAGGATGCTCGGGTGCAAGTGTAATAAAGCTAGATATATAGACGTCCGGTAACTGTACTTGAAGAGATTAGGCATGGCCTTGGTAGAGGTTATCAAAATAAGGTGAAGGAATTTACTCAAAAAAGGAGGAAAAAAAGGTGAGGGAAATTTCCTTGAGTCAGACTTGTTACATAGGTTGGAGATAGTCTGAATGAGGTGGGGGTCTTGAAATAAGCTTCGGGAAAGACTAGGGCGAGACCAGAGAAGAGTAGTGTGGAAGGTTTAGGGAGTGATTTTATGGAAATTTTAATTTCAGAAGACTTGA
>QRFJ01000753.1:0-39659 GCA_006176705.1 Cocos nucifera
TGTTCGAATCAGAAGAGTTCTGATCCATCGAAAGGAGTTTCGATGATGTCGATGATAGAGATCATGACATATCCCATTACCATACAGAACTGAACCTAACTGGGATCACACAAACAAGGGTTTGAATCTGGTGATCATCAATTGAACTGATCTCAGTTCAATTGATCTGAATGAGATTCAATTAGGTTCAAGGAAAATCGTGCTAGCACTCGATTGAACCTAACGTTCTTCTTTTACTATCATAAATAGTTATCCTGACTGAGCCAAAGAAGTTTGTGCTCGATCAGAGGTCTTCACTTGGTCTGACTGGAGCTTGTCCAGATCAAAATAGGGTTGTCTTATTTTGTAAGATAATACCTGCCATTTTTGGTCACCTGCCATTTCTCATCCTTTGACTTTGGTCAAAAGTTGACCTTTCATTGGTCAAATATTGACCATTGACACTTTGACTTCTGTCCACGTATCACGCACCTATTAGAGGCTGGTGGGGGCTTGTCCTCCTGCCAGAACCTAGCAAGGAGGAGGGCGCACGCCAAGGTTCTGGCATGAGGAGGGCGCACGCCACCCTTGGCGTGTGCCCAAGCTGGAGGCGCCCAGGAGTCCCTATTGGACAGGGACTCCAGCTCCTTTTTGGATTTCAAATAGACTCCTCCTAAGAACCAAGTTTGACTGGTCTTAGGCGCCATCTAAGAATGAATCCAAGGGACTCTATTTCCACCAATCAGATTTAGATCTGATTTCACAAAGGATTGTGATTGGTTGAGAAGAAGAGGAGTTGGATCACGCATAGTCTATAAATAAGACCCTGCGCCCAACTCAAAGAGAGAAACACAATTCCCATGCCCCAAGGCTGCTCTCTCCTCCTCCTCCATGCCAAGTCCATACCTTCTCCCTCTCCTCTCCACGTCCAAAGTAGTTTTGGAATCTTGGTTGGTGCAATTCAGATGAGAAAGAAAGGACGACTGAAAGCTAAGAAGGCTGCGCTGCTGCAAAGGACAACTGCTGATCTTCAAAAGGTAGTTTTGAAGATCCTCCAAATCAGATTCAGATTTGATTTTTGGAGATGTGATAGAGAAGAAGAGGATCTCCAGATTCAATCTGAGTGGATATCAGTAGAGGCCAGGCACTTGCATGGCTTGATCCAGAACCTTCCGCTGCTTACAAGATAATCAACGGATAATAGGATTACCCTAAATTAAGATAAATTAAATTTGATTTAATTTATCTAAATTTATTTTAATTATTAAAATAATAAGAATCAGATCTGAAACATCCCAGATCTGATCTAGATCAAAGAAAAAAGAAATTTTAAAATATATCTCTTGATCCGATCAGATCAGAACGAACCTGGCCTGGAAAATCAGGATTTTCCTTCATCGAGGTAGATAGATTTCATCTTAATGTAATCCAGTTCCTACAATAAACATGCTATAGCCAACATACACCTCAGAGTTCTGAATGGCTAGGAGACCGAGTTATGGTGTAGTCAAACTATAACACCCTCAAGGTGAACTGTTGATGCACCTTAGGTCAAAGAACCAGACACACCACTGCAGCATCGAGTCAGTCATTGACGAGAAGGTAGACTTCCTAATGACTACTCGAGGTGGTCACGCTCAGTGCCCTCGTTCTCTAATGAGGACCTATACTCTCGCTCTGGTGTCTCCACACCATAGACTCAAGACTCATCTACTAAAGAGAAGCGATTGTACACCAACCTTCCAGATCAATCACCATCCTCATGATGATCCTATGGTCGGAAGCATTTTATGAGTTAATAATGATTATTCATGTCTTAAATTTTCAACTCTTGAAAATATGAATTATCATTACCATTAACTCAAAGGATGTATCACAGACACTAAATACACATATGTGATAGAAAATAATCCATTTTATTGATTATAGTCAAAATTATAATTTTGTCCCTAGAAGTGTATTACAAGTGTCAGCTAATTTTGACTTCTAGGGCACATATATCTAACAGTAACCATCGATGATCGGCCCATGATCGAAAAATCAAAGATAGAGGTTTGAATCCCCTATTTTCTTAATTATTTTCAATGATTTTTTCACTATTTGGCCCCACCATCGACTATCCCTTGCTCCACCATTATTGTCCACCATTGGCCACATGTGCTCTACCATCCACTGCTGATCTTCCGGCCAAGAACCACCACCCTAATGCTCTCCCCTGTTCAGCTAAGAGAAAAAAAAGAAAAGAAAAGAAAAGAAAGAAGAAGAGAAGAAAAGAAAAGAAAAAAAGAGAAAATAATTTTCTCTCTTCTCTCTCTAAGATTCTCTCTACCCTTTTTTGTTCTCTCTCTATCTGATTCATGAACCCTAGGTTGAATTTGAGATGAAAATAAGATGGCCAAAGACTACTCTGATATCCATGCAATAGGTAGGATCTCAATCTGGTCCTTGTTAGAAATTCATAGAATCTAATCATAATTAACCTATATTGAGTTACCCTGATATGACCTTTAATGATTTTGATCATGATTGCTTCTTCCAAAAGATATGAAGATTCTCTCTCCACTTTCTCTCTCCTCATCTACTTTCTCTTTCTATGAAGATCAAGGGACTCCATTATTGAGCCATGTCTTCTTCTAAGAACCCATCTTGACTCCTACGAGATGATCCAAATCTGCTTTACAATCCATGCCATATGTCAACTCCACTTTGCCCATGTCTAGTATCTTTAAAATCCATCATTGATGAATCCTGTTGATCGATCTTGACTTTGATCCAATATATACTTTATAATTATTTATTCGAGTCACTTAAATCTAACCCTCAACTAGGAGATCCTGAACTATCTCGGTGCTTGGATGGTCTAACTCATCCGATCAACACTCTTTTATTATTATTTAATTAAATGAAAGAACATTGATTATGATTTAATATTTTTAAATAGGATTGCCTATGAAGTTTAAAGATCTAGGGTGAACAAGATAAGTAAAATTTTACGTTCCTTATTTATTTCTAAATATCATATTTTTTATGCAAATGAATTATTATTGATGAAATTATATTTTTTATAAAATAAAGATCAACATATAAGATTAAAAAAGTATATTTTATTATTATCATTGATTTTATGAATATATGTTTTATGAAAATGATATGTTTTATGATGCATGAATTTTATTATTTTTCTATCTATGTAAATGTATATTTTAAAAAAAGATATAAAAATTTTAAAAGCTCTCAGATAGCTATGAATGAATTTTTATTGAAAAGTCGACACCTAGAGCTAGCATCTATAAGAAACATGGATCCACCAATGGATATAAAGTTGGCACAAGAAATAAGAATCTTATCAATTAAGAAACATGGCCCTATCACGGGTACAAAATGATCTTAGCATAAATATCTGTAAGCAATGTTTTAAAATATGATGCGAACATATGATTAAGAATGATTTATGAATCATATTTATAAAATTTTATGATTTATGCATGCATGATTAGTTTATGACTTATTTTATATTATGCTTTATGAAATGCTTTATTTGTAATATCTATTATTTTCTAAATATTATATTATCATGAAAAAACTTATACTTGATCCGGTAAGAAAGCATAGATTTTATTTATTAAGCTAGTGTAGCTCATATCCTTTTTATTTTTTATTTATAGAGAATTAAGATTAAAACCAATGAAGGATTCAGGCTTGGAGGTCTATGTAGCAAGCTTGAAGATTTTTATAGATGAATTTAATTTATCAAATAATTAAAAATTTATAGTCAATTATTTTATGAATTTTAAGATATGAAATTAGTATTTATTTTTAGATTTAGATGCTCTGGATAAATATTGATTTAATTATTCGATAAATGATAAAATTAAATTTTTATTTATATTTTACTATGAAGAATTTTAAGTGATTATGAATGATAGAGTTGGGTGGTACCCCTCAGTAAAATGACCGCATTATGTTCCGAATTTGGGGCATGACAAGTGTTGGGGATAAACCTCACTTCCGTCGAAGTTCAGTCTGATGCTTAGCCTAACACAATCGATAATCATGGAAGAGCTTCGATAAAAAATTCTTCCTCCAGCGGTCGAACCCCAGTCGATCTCCTCTAGTGGCCGAATCCCAACCAAACTCCTTTCGGACTTCAGCCGAACTACTCCCAGACTTCTTCTTCAGTCAGATTTCTCCATCAGCCAAACTCCTTCTGAATTTCTCCTTCAATCAAGTTCTTTTGGGAGCCGAACTTCTTTTAAACTTTTTCTTCAGCTGAACTCCTTCAGGAGCCGAACTTCTTTTGGACTTTTCCTTCAGTCGAATACCTCTAGGAGCCGAACTCATTCCAAACTTTTTCTTCGATCGAACTTCTTCAGCAGCCGAACTCCTTCTGAATTTCTCCTTCAGTGAAGTTCCTCCAAGAGCCGAACTCCTTCCGAATTTCTTCTTCAGTCGGATTCCTCTGGAGCTGAACTCCTTTCAGACTTCTCCTTCAGCCAAACTCCTCCAGAAGTCGAACTCTTTTCGAACTTCTTCTTTAGTCGGATTTTTTCAGGAGCCAAACTTCTTCCAAACTTCTCCTTCAATCGGATTCCTCTAGCAGATTACTTTCAGATTTTAACTAGCATTCCTCTCGGATGATCCCCTCTAGCCGTATTTCCTTTAGGAGTCCGAACTCCTCTGAAATTGATGTATGTCAAAGCTCTTCACCAACCAATGCCTGCTTCCTCCGAACATCGACTATTAAATCTCAATAAATGGCCATATCACGGCAACGGATACCTCTCTCCATAACAAACTCCATGTGGCTCCGAGCAGCCCACTATTGGACGGTTACGACCATCACTATCAGTTTGCTTCAGGCTCCATCTATAAAAAGGGATCCTCCATATACGTTTTCTCTAAGCTCTCTTCTCCTTCCCAAAATTTTGCTGAATTCTTTTCTAAGTACTCTATTTCTATTGGCCAGAAGAGCTGACTTGATCATTGGAGGATCCTATCGGAGCTACCACCATCGACTCCAAATGGAACTTGATTTTGTAGGTCACCGGTGGTGACCTCGTCTTCCTCGGTTTCAGCTCGATCTGACGTCAACCAGATTCTGCACCAATAGGATTGGCGCTAGAAGAAGGGTCCTCTATTTCTGAGGTACCCTTATTCTTAAAGGAGTGCTCAGTCGATCCTATGGATTTTCTTCTTCAAGATTCATCTCCATCCTCTTCCTCAATCCTAAGAAATGCCTCTAAAGAAGGTGACTACTCGGAGATCTTCTACTTCAGCCGTTAGATCTGAGCCGGACCCATCTATTTCTGCTCCATCACCGATGCTTCAACCTCCACCGATGGCAATGGTAGATCCAGAGCAGTTTAACCTACTGATGCAGTGGGTTCAAGGCCTCACCAAAATGGTGCAGGCTATGTAGCAGCTCCAAGTGACGGTTCTGCTAGAAAACCCACCATTAGAATGTCAGAAATCGGTCCCAAGAAAGAGCACTTGGGCTATTATACCCATCACCCCTGGGAAGGAGAACAAAGAGAAGAGGATCCTCGTTTGGATCATTATTCTCCTCCGAAAGAGATCTTTTCCATTTACAATCGAAAGCCTTTCAAGATCTATGATCGAGATGACGTCCTTGATCAAAAACTATGGAAGATGGACCAGTAGATTGAGAAACTCTGCCACATTGCCCTGGCTCATCATGATGATGTCTACACCGACCCTTCTTTCTCTTTCCAAATTATGCAAGAGTTCGTTCCACCGAACTTCAAGCTCTTTCAATTTGAAAGCTACGATGGAACCTTTGATCTGATCGATCACCTAGAGGCCTTCCGAACCATAATGCTATTTCATGGTACACCAGATGCCATCTTATTCCGAGCTTTTCCATCTACCTTAAAGGGAGCAGCAAGATACTGGTACTCGACGTTGAGGCCAGGTATGATCTTCTTCTTTGATCAGATGAGCCATCAGTTTGCGGCTCACTTCATCAACAACCGACATCCGCACCAAGGTTCGGACTTCCTGATGCATATCAAGCAAAAGAAGGAAGAATCTATCCGAGCTTATATCATCCAATTTAATATTGCCGCATTGGAGGTCCAGAACCTAGACTAGTCTATTGCAATGGCCACACTCAAAGATAGCCTTCGGAAAAATGATTTGCAATTCTTTCTAGAGAAAAAATATCCTAGAGACTTTGTCGATCTGCTAGCTCGGGCTAAGGGATATGCCCGTACAGAAGAAGTCTTCAAGTTGAAGGATGAAGAAGCCGCAAGAGAGCGGTGGACAGATGAGTCTAATAGACCCATCACTGATGAAGGGTCAAATGAAGTTCAGTCACACTCACGGACTCCCCCCGAGCGCAAGCAAGCCCGAACTCCTCCTCAAGCTCATCATCAAAGAAGCTCCGACAGAAGGATGCGAAAAAGTTCTCTTCCTTGAAGGTTCCACAACTACACCCTCCTTAATGCTCCTAAAACTCAAGTTCTGATGGAAATTAAGAATCAGCTACCAAAATCAGAAGAATTATGATTTCTCCCAAATAAGTGCAATCGAAGCAAGTACTGCCTCTACCATCATGACCTCTACCATCGTGACCAAGGCCATGATACTGAAGAATGCATTCAGCTCCAAGATGAAATCGAGGAGCTCATCAGGAGAGGTTGGCTGAGTCGATTCCTTAGACGTCGGTCTGAAGTAAGAGTAGACCAGCAAGGGGTGTTGCTATAGCCAGAACCACCAATGAGAAAGGAACAACAAGGAGATCGGCCATCTCTCGGCATCATCAACACTATCATTAAAAAATTAGTGCTTCGGCAAGCCGCCATCTCTCAGCCTCAAAGTTAGAAGAATCTTACCCCAAATTAGAAAGGCCAGTATGAAATGGAGGAGATCGTCCGACCCAAAACTTATCGCCTGAAGGAGCTTGGAGGAACAATGCTCCCACGATCTTGGAATTCAAAAAATCTGAGGATGTACTATCAGTAATTTTTTCTTCAATAAAACTCCTCCATTTCAATATTTTTATTTCTTGGTGTAAAAACTATTTGATGACAGGAAAGAAATAATCAATAGTGGCCATGTTAGGAATAAGAAGAGAACCTCGTCCTAGCATGAATAAGTCGAAGGCCTCGTTCATTTTAGATGAGATGAGGGGAAAGGCCCTGATAATGGCTCTTTCAATCTCAGTTGGAGATAAGATCTCCTCCGAGCCTCAATATCAATAGGAGATAAGATCTTCTTCAACCTCGATTGGAGATAAGATCTTTTTCGAACTTCAACATCAACAGGAGATAAGATCTTCTTCAACCTTAGCTAGAGATAAGATCTCTCCCGAGCTTCAACTTCAACATCAACAGGAGATAAAATCTTCTTCAACCTCGGTTGGAGATAAGATCTCTCCCGAGCTTCAATGTCAACGTCAATAGAAAGATAAGATCTCCTTCAACCTTAGCTGGAGATAAGATCTTCCTCGAGCTTCAACGTCAATAGAAGATAAGATCTCCTTCAACCTCGGTTGGAGATAAGATCTTTTCTAAGCTTCAACGTCAATAGAAGATAAGATCTCCTTGAACCTCAGCTGGAGATAAGATCTCCTCCGAACTTTGACTTCAACGTCAACAAGAGATAAGATCTTCTTCAATCTTGGCTGAAGATAAGATCTCCCCCCGATCTTCAACTTCAATGTCAACAGAAAATAAGATCTCCTTTCAACCTCAGTTGGAGATAAGATCTTCTCTGAGCTTCAACTTCAACATCAACAGAAGATAAAATCTCCTTTCAAACTCAACTAGAGATAAGATCTTCCTCGAGCTTCAACATCAATAGAAGATAAGATCTCCTTCAACCTCGGCTGGACGTCAACAGAAGATAAGATCTCCTTCAATCTTGGCTGGAGATAAGATCTCTCCTGAGCTTCAACTTCAACATCAACAGAAGATAAGATCTCCTTCAACCTCGGTTGGAGATAAGATCTCTTCCGAGCTTCAACTTTAATGTCAATAGGAGATAAGATCACCTTCAACCTCGGCTGGAGATAAGATCTTCCCCAAGCTTCAATGTCAATAGGAGATAAGATCTCCTTCAACTTCGGCTGGTGATAAGATCTCCCTCGAGCTTCAACTTCAACGTTAATAGGAAATAAGATCTCCTTCAATCTTGGCTGGAGATAAGATCTCCCTCGAGTTTCAACATCAACTTCAACAGGAGATAAGATCTCCTTCAACCTCGATTGGAGATAAGATCTCCTCCGAGCTTCAACGTCAACATCAATAGGAGATAAGATCTTCTTCAACCTTGGCTGGAGATAAGATCTCCTCCAAACTTCAACGTCAACAGGAGATAAGATCTTCTTCAAACCTCGGCTAGAGATTAAGATCTCTTCAAGCTTCAACGTCAATGTCAATAGGAGATAAGATCTCCTTCAACCTCAACTGGAGATAAGATCTCCTTCGAGCTTCAACTTTAATATCAATAGGAGATAATATCTCCTTCAACCCTCGGCTGGAGATAAGATCTTTCCTGAGCTTCAACTTCAACATCAACAGGAGATAAGATCTTCTTCAACCTCGACTGGAGATAAGATCTCTCCTGAGCTTCAATGTCAATAGAGATAAGATCTCCTTCATCTTGGCTGGAGATAAGATCTCTCTTGAGCTTTTCAACTTTTCACTATATGGAGAGAGCAAAAGTTTGATCATGCGTCTCCTCTATCTAACTCTAAGACTTCGGCCTGGAGATTTAAGATCTGTCTCTATTAGCATCTCTTATATAATGTCATGACTAAGTGAAGAACCAGATGATGCTCAATTGCGAAGGCCAGCTTCGCGATCAGAGATAAGTATATCTTGACCCACCCTCTGCAAATAGCAGAACTTGTTCAACGTCAGAAACATGATATCTAATGTTCGGAGAGTCAGGTATATGAAAGTTAAGAGTTCACCTCTCAACCTCGGCTGGAGATAAGGAGTCTCTGCGATATCGGAACCAATCGACTGATGATCTACGTTAAGACCTTCGTGTGCACGAGCAAAATCTGCAAGTACTAATTCATGCGAATAGAAGATCTGAATATCAGTTCTTCCTAATAGCTCCTCGCAACTGAGGAGAAATAAAGCCATCATCGCATGGTAGCGCGTCTGCAACTGTTCAAGCCAAGACCTTACAGCATGATAAGCATCATCCCATCCAAATATATAAGCTCTCTGAGCTCGGAAGAATACCAAAATTTGCTGGCGTGTCCGATTGTATGGTTCAAACATCAACTATCTAATGCACAGACATAGCTATCCTCCCTGATCAAACCTCCGGTCACATTAAGAGATGTCAGATTGTGCGGTCTCTACTCGGTGACTTTCAATCTCATACTCTATGGACAAATCAGTGCCTGAGCGACAAGACTAATGAAACTTCTCTATTACTTTTTTGATAACTTCTTCTTTCTCTGCGAGAGAGTTTGGTCAAATTTAACTCGGAGTATATGTATTGTTATGAGCCTCTCTCTGAAGAATAAACTCGCTTTCTCTCATCGAAGTTACAACGTCTTCGATGTGCATTGAGTCCTATGCCAATCAGTCAATAACCAGCTCATGGAAGTGAGATTCTCTTAACTATATGCGAAAAATTCTTTCCTCCAACGCGTCTACGGTCGAACCCCAGTCGATCTCCTCCAGAGGTCCAACTCCAGCCAAACTTCTTTTGACTTCAGCCGAGCTAAAGTATCTCTCTGAAGTATCGTGTCTCTTCTTACAGTCCCTGAGATTTCCAATCTCAATTATGTCCAAACTACACTAAAACATTCTTATATTACTTTCAGTCAAGTATTTCCTATCGGAATCTCTAATACTACCTTTAATGGATATTTGTGTCGTTCTTCATAAATACGAGCGATAACCTACCTAAGAAGCACCGACATTAACTACCGAACAATTCTCTCTTCTATTGCCGAGTCGACTCCTTCAGAATTCAGTCGATCTTTCCTTATTCAGACTTTCTTCGCTTTCTGGTGCATCGAACATTACGTTACTAGTGTATGTGTCGCGAACTCCTTTCCACATATATATTTCTCCTTCTAGTAATAAGGTTCCTCCAGAAGCTAAACACGTCTCTAGCACCTCTCTCCTATCTAGACGAAATCTATACTGAACGAGCCGAACTCTTTCCAAATTCTCCTATCTTTCAGATCTGAGTGATACCTTAGCGTATGAGGGCGCAACACCTCTTTTCGAGGACTCTCTCACTCTTATAGAACGTCCTGAAACTTCTCTTCCGAAATCTTACTGCACTTCACCGTGTGGATTCCCTCCAGTGGGATTTACTATTCAGATTTCAGGCTAACGGCCATAAGAAGGAACGTCCTTAATCAGGAACATATAAATCTACAAAATAGTTATAGATCTATATCATATATCTCATATACAAATTTAGATCTAATCAAGCATATTTTGCATACATCTCATGTATCAAATCATGCATGTTTTCAGATCTAAATTATCTCATAATAATCTGAAAAATTAGATTTAAATTGATCTAATCAAAATAAATTCTAATTCTAGACAATTATGTAGAACTATTCTACAACTAGTCTAGTCATGCATCTATCATATCTCATATGATATTAAAATTAAATAATTTTTATTTTGCTGTTTATCAGCCATTGTCGGATAGGTCTCCTCTTAGTCATAACAACTTATTTACATATCAGGAAAAACAGTAGAGAGTTTCAGAAGACGTACACCTCTAAAAATTTATGTTTAATGTGCGATACTATTAAAAATCAAACGATCATTGCAATATCAAATCTTTCATATAGCAGGACCTGATTCCTTCTCCGTATTCACTAGAAGCGTAGTCTATTGCATATCATATCACTATATCGTATAGCTATATATAGCATCCAAATCATATTAATATCTCTCAATGTGTTTATGATATGTTTACAGCATCCTGACTCCTACTAACTCTTCTACTAAGCATTAGAACATCTCTCAGACAATCTACTCGTTCATCCTGATCTGACAGACCTTAAAAACTAAAATCTGAGAGACATCATGATTCTACACCGAGCATTACTTAGAACATGTGTCCTGCTTACAATGAGCCGTGTTCCATCTATGAAGAGAACAGAGGACCTCTCCGATTAGCGTTGGTTCGATCCTAAGGTCTCGTTCCTAGATCTTCACAAACTGATCTAGATCGGAGTAATGCATATATTCTCGAAACAACCCTCTCTCTTTGATATACTCAGGGCATCGAGAATCTCTGAGTATCAATTTTAGGTCTGATTCATTCATGTGATCGTGGTGAATGAAGATAACAAAATTAAGTTAACAGATAAGATGTAAATCAAAATACTTAACTTTACCACATCGAACTTAGCGGCGTAACTTTCCGTGATGGAACTTTATTCTTTCCTATGTGAGTCAGCGCATGCACGGCTTGTATGATCTTCAGTCTCTTGCACTATGGCTCTCTCTAGACTCCACGCACACGCAGATTGCCACACATCCGACACATCTCACCCAGGTCCATCACACTACGAGCATATAGCTGGTACTAGCGTGCTTGTAACTTCACCGCTCCACGCATGAAACCTCTTACTATCTCAGCATACAGGACAACTCACTCCACTAAAGCTGAAGGAGCTCTGAGTGCTGCATTGAGAGGTATCTACATATCAAAACTCTTAGCTATATGAAATAAATGTATATCTCTGTCAACAGTCCTGTGTCTTTGCATGGGTGCTAAGAACAGGCTGATCATGCGCATTCTCTTGACCTATTTAGTGTATCTGCACTTTCTACATGTAGAAAATCTGTCCATTATCGCAACCGAACCTACTCTACCAAGACCACATTGAGATTGGAGCATCTTCGACGTGTATCAAGTGAGAGTGCAATGTGACTGTAGCGAGCATCGAGAGCCAACCATTCTAAATATGAATAAATTTTTTCATTGGACATGATCAATCTAATGGTTCTTTGATTTCCCATTAGTGTATGACAAAATATGTGCGTGAGTATGAGAGAGTAGAAAGTGAGTAGAGTCAGCGCTCTACGCGCACCGTGAGCGATGAGAATAACAATCGACTCTAATTGATTCTACTGTCAGCATATAGAGGATTAAGGGCGAAGGAAAGGATTATAAATATGATAATAGAAACCTGACTAAGATAGATACACAAAACTCCTACTATAACACTCTCAACCAATCACAAACCTATTGTATATAGAAAAGCATCTATAAATCCTAAGTAAATGTCGAGGTTTATGAGATATAACAATATGACAGCGCGCTCATGTCGATTCTGGCACTTCATAGGAGAGGTTCAACCTTAAGACTCGAGTTCAAACTATGTGTATTCTTACACGAGTTATTGAAACTCTAGTATGGAATCTAATAGAGAGATGTGAGGTTGGTGAATGATGAGTTCCTTTAAATCCAACACTAAGGACATCCTGGGTAGAGAGTGTCACTTCTCTAATATGAGAGAGACTAACCATCAACGCATTCACTCTTGGTGAGAGAGGCTGTACGAGCCCCTTTCTCTGAAATTCAAATCACACTTGACCAGTGTAAATATCATTGGCTAGTTTAATTTCGCACCGAGGGACAGGGCCAAGTTCAGTAAGCAACACCTACCCAGTGCTCAACAAATAGGGTGACATATGACATATCGTGTGTCAAGAGCGATCACACAGTGATGTGTTGTCTACGATGAATGGCCTCACCCGTTGGGTCCTATTTGTTCAAAAATAAAGAGGGAAAAACATCTTTAGATAATTCTTATCGACCAGTCAAAACGGTCTAGACTTTTGACCCTATGTCAGAATGAACAAGAAACCAGGAATATAAGCAGGGTGCCTAGCAAATGCCGAGAGATTTCAAATGGTCATGGTAAATGTATTACAAATGTGCAACGACGAGAATCTTCTGATTACTTACTTGGTACAACCTCTTCCAGTCAGTACCTATATATATATGTGAATACCTATTTATTGGTCGCATTGACGCACTAATATACTACACTATATGAGCAGCAATCAGTCAGATGAGCAAGCGTTATTATATTAAAAAAAGAAGTAATTACGTATAGGTTCAGATCAAGTAGCTTACGCTATCAATCGTATTACATTTACACCTTTGAAAGAGCGCGTAATCAATACTCAATTTGCGAGATCAAATTGGAACCAAAGAAAATCTAGTTCTATTTTCATAGGATAGATAATATTTTGAGGTGCATGCAAGGTGCGGCACCTGAAGAATTGACAATGAGAACCACGTGCTATAGGTTAATTGATGTTTGTAACCCAAACGGAAAAAAATCGTTATGAAAGTTACAGAATTCTGCTTTTTCAAAAATAATAAAAAGGTAATTAGGGCATATGTCTCATGTCATACGTCACTAATCTCTACAGAACCGAACAAATCGTCGCTGACTACACTATCTTATATTTCTTAATCGAGAGGGAATCTATTTGTATGCATCTCATCGTTATCTCTCGCGGATGTATTGAATCGCATACGAAGGCTTAGAAATGATATACGTATTGAAGGGAATCCACTTACATTTAAATGTACGATAAAATACTAGAAGTATGATATACCACAAGAATACACTCGCGAAGGGGGGAGGTATGAACAACCTAGTAAAAAAGGCAGGATTATTCATAGTCAGAATTACTGAGTGGTCAATTAGGACCTTAGCATACGAGAGGCTTGAATGCGAACCTCTGTGGTTAATTTTATGTATTTTATATTTTTAAATTGATAGTCATTTACTACCTAGCGTATACGTGTTGAACGTTTCAAGTATTCTTCTTCATAATTCTGTATGCTGCGCCCGGGGCAAACCGATTGCAGTTTATTGAGGAGATTAAAGAGTAAAACTCTGTACTGAGAATCCACACGGTATACTGATCCAATGTCCTAAATCGACTTGTTAAGTCAGCGGTTTCGTATTCTGTAGTTTCCAATGTTTGACCAAGTTCTAAATAGATAACTATCTTTTCTATTTAATATTATTATACAACTTTTCGTGCCCTAACCTACTCCGGGCAATCACAGTGATGTGCCTCTGGCCTGGTACTCTCGTTAAAGAATGATCGATCTTTTGCGTCCAGCCACTGGATCATGTCTCATATGAGTGACCCATAACACTAGTGAGCGAGCTACTCCCTTTCCTGCCTCTTCATCATATCCTTACGGTTGCATTCAGTCCCGGGCAAGTTTAGAGTAGAGTTTATGATATCTTCTTTTATGCTATGTATGCAGTCGAGTGTCACTTTTCCTCCCTTTCCATTTAACAAATAGACATAGAACACTATGCCGAGCGTCTGAATATACTCACGAACATAACATTAGTACACCTTACGAGGATTTCCGGTCTCTCTAGTCATGTAATAAGCACGACTCACTCTTCACCTTCCACCCACCCAGGAACCCAGCCAGTGAGACCTCCGCACCACAAACCACGCCACCTATGGCCCGTAGTGCTCACAACTACTAGACACCTCAAAAAAAGCCGCTCGAGGCACATGTCTGCGAAATGCATACTAACTACGCGCACGCGTCAACAGAAGACCCAGTATCCACAACAACAAAAACCGGCATCTTCCCCCACTCTCCCGCCTTTTTTCCTCCCTTCCTCGGCCCTCCCACTACGCCGCATTCGCGCAGTGTGAAGCCACTCTTGACCTACGCACTCGAGCTAGCCCTCTTGACCTCCTTCTGCCCAATAAGTCCCCCACTCACCACTGCCCTTCTCCGTGGGATGGAGTCACGCTGCTATCGACCCCATACAGCGCTGTGTGCTGATTGAGCGAGAGAACCATCACTCCCATACCCCCATTGCCCTCTTCACCGACATGCTTTCGCCGGTCCTCCGCCGAGCCATAACTGGCTGAATCATATCTCTTCACTCCTCCCTTCGTGATGTCTCCTACAAAGGGTGCGACTGCCGCGTTTAGACTCAATTAGAGCTCACCCACATAGAAGAGAGAAAGCCAGAGGATCCTCGCATCGACGATCTCTAAGATCCTCTTCGAAGCGGCTGATCAGATCACCGCTGCACGGAGTGAGCTATCGTCTTCATGAGTAGTTTGGTCAGATCTTCACTTGTTGTCAAATGTGGCGATTTTAGGCGGCGAATCCTGTGTATCCTAGTTGAAGTAGTTCATTTATGTATTCAATTTCGTAAACTTGTCACACGATCTATAAGGATTAACTTGGAAATTCAGATATGAGAGTGCTCACTGTATGGGACTCACTGCTAAACACTGGCAAAAAGGACCTGGGTGTTACTACACTGACGGAGAGCAGCGTAAGAATTAGTGATCTATCTATGAGTGAAATCCGGAAAGGGGACTTGTTTTCTCATGGCATCATTGATCAATGGGCACTCAAAATGGGGAAACTACAATTGCTCGAGAGATATTGAACAATGCCCGAGAAGAATGTGGTTTCTTGCAATGCGTTGATTGATGGTTACATGAAAAGTCGGGACTTTGAATCTGCTAGAGAGTTGTTTGATCGGATGCCCGTGAAGAATATCGTCAGTTGGAATACGATGATCACAGGGTTCAATAAGAAATGTGGTGCAGTTATGTAAAAATAAAGAACCGCATTATGTTATATGAGAATATTATCTCCTAAGGCGATAGCAAATTATTATCAAGTCTCTAGGTATAGCCTCCTTACGCACGAAATGTTATTAGCACAAGTTTCAAGTGCTCAAGAGCTCGTCTCGCGCGCTGTCATAGCCTTGTCCATCATGTGAATCTACATTAGAGTGGGAATAACCGCGGTGCTTCTTGGTAGTTAAAAAAGAGGAAATGCTCTCTCTCGGAATCAAATATCATAGAATATGTAAATTATCACGAAGACAGACAAAATTCGGATCTTAGGGTAGATAAACGTCGTCTATTGTCTTGAAACTTGTCTGTCACCATAGACAAACTATATGCGTATGTTCGAAGGAAGGTGGTGCCAATATCTGCGCATTGGCAGGAAGGTTGCTCTCTCCGTGTTGATTATCCACCATATGATTATCTGCCATCAGGTCCGCGGTGATGGTATTCTGGAGAGTGTAGTGCGTCTACATAATTTGAACATGCTCATCCTAGGTAAGTCTTATAGTATATGTGCGATATATATTTATGCGCTTAATCGATGTATCGACAATATACAACAAAGATACTATAATTGGTGAGAGTAATGAATCAAGATGCGCAATATTGAGGAACATTAAATGACCCCAACTTTTATTGTGGTGTTTGCGCGAATATAGCGATATATTATTGCTGAGATTGGCTAATTGTTATCCTACTCGCATATGAGACCATGTAGAGAATCGCGCCAGAGTGAATGGTGGTGAATAGAGATGGTTGTGAGCGTGTTAATAACAATATTCTTTTAATATACTAACCTTAGAATATGATGCATATTGAAAATCTTATTCTCGGAGCTATTTAACATTTCGATACTCCTAGCACTCTGTTGTATGAGAAAAGACTACACATATGGTGTGTGTACTGCGTAGGACCTATCTCTCGTGCGTGTCCTGAGACGAGTTTGGTGTCTAGAAGAGGCGAGGGATTATTGATGGACCAATGAGATATATGCCATATGTGTTGAGTGGACTTATCAAAATAGAAGCTATACGATTATGTCATAAGTTAGTCAACTTAAATTGGAGAGTGATTGCACGCATCAAAGATATTCTGAGAGAACAAAAAGTGTAGACTTTCTAGTGTAGAATATATTGTTCTAAAGCGTGTGGATACGAAATAATTAAGGTGTATTATCCTTGTGGCTATATTCTGAGTTGGCTACGTTCCTTCTACTAGAGCGCTCAAATTTTTATTATGTATCGGACTGCCCTGCATACGGATGCCTCTGTATCGTGTATCTAAATATATGTGCTTCATCAAGATGATAGGGATAGCTGATGTGAAAGGCGTACAAGAGTAGAATTCATGCGTAAGGATCACGAAGGATTTACTAAGCATTCGTAAGAACATTTGGAGGGCATGGTCATGAGGTTGATCGTGGGGGATACTTAGCTCATCCCAGACATAAGAAATTCTGATAATAAAATGAATTGAATGGAGTATTAAGACAGAAATTAAACAGCATGTGTGCAGTGAATACACTACTCTGCCCTCACACAACGCTCTCTTTTAGCATGTCTAGATCGAAGACAGATCCCAAAGAAAAGCAGAGTTAGGACTACAATCCATTAGTGAGAGACTTGGCAACTGAGAGAGCGTGTTGGTCCTAGTGAAATTACTATTGTGATAGCGAAGGGTCGACCCAACCGAGCTTATGACATTCAAAAATAGACACTTATAGCCGCAAGTATATGATCATGATTACCCTATGTTGTCGAGACAAAGCTACTTCAGGAGATATATATCTTCTTACGTGATATAAATAATTAAAAAATGTGAGAGAAGAGATATCCACAAATTATAAAGAGTCTCTCCGTGCTATTTTCATCATATTATCCAACTCCGATATTATCACAAAAAAATGGAACATCTATGCTAGGTTGATCAGCAACTTAGTCATCTGGATTAATATCTCTAGAAGGCTTTCTGCTGGCTACGCACTTGTAATTTTAATCCTACATGGAACAGCAGAGCTGGACATTAGGCCTAGTAACATTACACCATAATGTACAAGATACGCAAGAATTTTTGCAACGAAGAATGTCACTATCTATAGCGCGTTCAAATAATAATAAATATACATGTGTACTCAGAAAAACATTAGCACTAAGCTATCAATATATAAGAAAATAGTATTTTGGTAATTAGGAAACTCAGTGAAAATGATCAACGTAGAGAAAAGTCATGCCCAATAACGTAAGTACAACTATGATAGTTATTACACAGGATTTTATAGACGTCTGTAATAGAATATCAGTACACAACAGAGCATACCATATCTAATATAATAAAATTTGTAGAAAGTGACAGAATACTATCATTCTCTATATGAAGAATGAATGATTAGTCTGTGATTTAGGTGAATAATTATATGGGTTAAAATAAGAGAGCTGGAGCTAGAATTGATACACTACACGCCTATGTATATAGATAATGGTATTATTTAGGCAAGAAACCAACGCTGAATTCCGTATGTAATAATAGAGTATTGAAGGTATAGAGAATTGCCACTTATAATCTAAGGTCGTAGGAAGTCATATCTATCTATTGCAGCACTAAGCATCAAAGAGCCATTCTCATGTTTACTCATTCTAGTCGAACAGAGTCATCATCACACACAGTTGGTCCCGATTGTTCCTAAATTGGATAACATCTGAGGTTCTATAATCTCATATAGAATGATTCCTCACACATTCAGAAATGTAAGGAAATAAAGTTTTAGATTGAAAAATATTTAACATCTATTTTCTTTAAGAGCTAAAAAAGAGTCTTTAATCGTATCTCTAAGTCAATCTTGCATAACGATCTTGTAAGCAGGACTAGCTTAATACGCTACTCGAATACAACGCACAATACTATTTCTGAAGAATTTCGTGGTTGGAGGCAAGATAGTCGAAGTCTTGAATAATATGAACCCTAATAATTTTCACTTAGGAGAGAAGAGGTTAAGTATGTAAATAGAATAAGTGATATATATTGATTAATCTATTTATTTATCTATTAAATATATATTGTGTGCCGTAGTGATAGTCAATTAACTTTCTAGAGCAATGCTCCCTATCTTCTTTAATTATACACGCTCGGTTCCCGTCTCTAATGAGTGATATATTCCTGTGTGCGTATATACCTTAGATCTCCATATAATGACCATGTAGGATCACATAATACTATTACCTAGAGAGTCATGCTCACTTTTACTTCTTGGAGCCTGGCATAGAAGTTTATCAACTAAAGATTTCAGTCATAGTGATTATGTGTCTATCGAAATGTGGAGTTATCTATTAATATTCCTCATTCATAAATGGAACATATCTAGTAGTTTTCACACCAATTTATATAGTAAATATCCATGTGTTAGAGGTTTACTGACAGTGTTCAACTCGAGGTTTTGGACACGATGAATAGACGATAAAGCCTTATATCCTTTACTCTATAGCTAAAGTTATATATAAACATCGGAGACCTTAATCAATTAACAGCTGTAAACCTTGCTCATGATTTAATTTATAGAATTTACTCGCTCTATGGAGAAAGATCTTCTATACAATGAAAGATATATCGAAGTTAATAGTGCCGCTTACCTAGAACATATGCTGCAGCACGGTAGAGAACGAAGTGTTACCATCACAGGTTCAGCGAACAGAAAGCTCGCTATGGATGAGCGAGTGCACGCCGGAGATCGATAATTGAATGTCTACAGCGACAGTAGTAGAGAGACTGAACTCTCACATAACGTTCATTGATTCACAAAATGACTAAGATAGCGCCGCAGGTGATCTCTGACCGTACAAAAACCCAGTATGGTGTGACGCGCGACGATTTGAGAACCGGGAATCAATGGTGAAAGGTCTCGAACATAGCGAAGCCGCGACTGGCAGGGCGTAGCCATATATAATATACGAGCGACTAGGCGATTACTGGCGAATTTAGGCCACACAGCCGTAGAGAGGCTGGGGTCCACCTCAGAAGACAAGAAGATCGGTTCTGCCATCTGAAGGCAGAAGTTCTAGCGGCGTTCCAAGAACGAAAATGGGATTGGACTTGAAGAATACTTGAAGAACAACATGAGACATACTATGACTGGTCGACTGAGGTATATTTTTTGCGATAAACAAATAAAGCGAAATATAAATAGGCAGAGGTATAGGACCCGCAATAAAAGGACCTCAATGTGATCACAGATACAAGGAGAAAAGGATAATTGCACAAAAGTGCAAAAGTCTCATGTGGTGCTGTAAGAGAACACTTAACAAGATCAAGAAGTGAGAGATGAAGTTATGGTCTGAGACTCTAAGTTGCAGAAATAGGAAGAGTGCAGATCAAGTCTTAAGCAGAGAAACATCTACGTATTACGAAGAGAGTACGAGACAGTGCGAACTCACAGCGTAGAGGAATAAGATGACTCTATATGAACAGCAAACTTGGTGGCGAGGTATAACGCGAAGAATTAACGAATGGTAGATTAAGAAGGTGAGCGGCTATAGAAGTGGTCAGACACATACGTTTTAGTTAAGAGAATAAAATAGGAAAGGAGTACGACTAGGTGGTAGTTACGAAGAAACAACTGAGAGAAAGAAAGAAGAAGAAGATGTCTGGTAGAGGAAGTATGTATCTGGGGCTTACTGAAAGGATCTGGATATTTATAATAGTCTCTATAGCCTTGATAAAATATTATTAATCTAGAAAGCACCAGAACATGGCGAGTGCTTGACTAGATAGCTATATGAGGCGCACTCACAACATGATATGAAGTATGGCAGATTGCAGGGTGGTTGTGGGTGCTGCAGTGTCTCGAAGAATCCATGGCAAGCAGATAGCTGGATAAGCTATGACTCAGAGTGACTAAAAGCAGTGAGTATGCAATAGATGTAGTGTGTGATGTTGAAAGATCTGTACAACAATTTGATCAGATAGGTCAAATGGCGTGTAGAGGTTACTTGGTGTAAGATGACAATAAACATAACCTATGTTTGAAGCACGCGAGTATAGGTATAATCAAATTATGATCTCAACTTGACACTCGCCAACTCAAAACTTCTTTACGCCAATCATACATGCGAGAATATGATATAATTCGCTGTACGCTCTAGGGATGTCGTGTTAGTGCTCAACAAGTGTTTGTCGGTCGCATCTTATCTCAATAAAACTCACATTAGCGCAATTAATATTGATCTTATCATCAGATGGGTATATCTCCAATCGCACTGAATCTTATAAAATAACTCTCTTGGACCCTATCCTATATTAGCTTATGCAACTCTAGTTTCGTCTATAATATTCAGCGATGTGCATTCACTAATATCTCGCTTCTACAAATGACTCACGTCTTTTTCCGAATAATCTCTTCCGAGCCAAAGCACGGGGGGTATAGGTATAAGGTCTTATAACAATATCTCACCCAAGAGCCTCTATCTCTCTGTCTCTCTTTCTTCAACTCTAATCTCTCTCTACTTAATATCATTAACACTGTCCATTCATTTCACATGTGTAGTATTCTCACTCTCATAACAATATCCAGCTCCATGCACCTCTCAGGCATCCCACATCCCGACTAGGCACGCCTCACCTCTCACTAGCTACCAATCTGTATCGATCATATTTTAATCGTTTTGTGAGTAATTTGAACCAAAATTCTAGTCACTACTCGCTACATAACAATGAACACAGTAGAGTATCACATATGCGGACATGAAGTAATCTCTAACTCACGTACATGCATGCAGCACCGTATCACACGTCCTCATAGTATTCTACACACACATAATAAGCCATACGTATCGATTTGAGATGCTCCCGTGGAGCGTTATGCTATGTTACGCTCTACGCTACTAACTCAACTCTCACTCTCAACTATACTTTATACTCTGCAAAATCTACCAATCACTTATCCTACACAATTATCATGACTCGCGTAACTCCTTTAAATCGAGTGTTCAGTTATCTGTAGAGCCACTAAACCATCGCTGCACCAAGGCCAGGCGTAACTGTACATGATCAACTTTTGGTCGTCTCTAGTCTAACTATTATACGTAAAGAATATGCTATGCGATCCACATATCACAAGCCTCATAAACAAAGGCACGTCGCATCGCCAAGATCTATATAATTAGCATAAGATATCTATAAATGTACAGGATAGATTGCTGGTTGGATACTTTTTATTTTCTAACTCTCCTACTTTAATCCAACACGCTCTATAGAGAACCTGGATTCTAAAATTCATAAGCAACACCCATCGCCGTCACGTATCATATGATACCCTATCCATGTTTATTATAACAGATATCTAACTTACAAACATTAAGTTATTACAGTCCATAAGTAAAATATACCTTATGGTTCATGAGTCTACTTTAATGAAATAATATGTCGACCCACTGCTTCACAGAGTTTTCATCACGAAAGCACACATCCATATATTTTGTGTGATGAATTGCATATAATATGTATCGATGATATGTTTTGCACAGTTTTATGATATCTGAGTCATCATAAAATAAATTTCATATTAAATTAGTATGCGAAAGTATTTCATTTAGAAGTCTATACAATATAGCTTCACCTCAGTAATATGCAAGCATTGACACTTTGTTACTGCGATCAATCTGCTCTTCTACTCTATAGATGCTCCTACAAATCATCCACACTTTGACTTAGACTTAATTGACCTATTTTTCGAATATGATATCTAATTGAAAATGTGAGACATTATATAAATATGTGCTACTACTGACAGAACATCATCTGATTATATCTAGAAATTTTCGATTGTAATGGTATTATATTCTATCTATGAGTCCATATGGGTTAAAATATATGTATCTTAATCTATCTATTATTATCATGGTGAAGTATGCTTCCATATGGACCATGCGAAATTTACATATGTTTAAAGATTAGTCCAACAGCCAAGGGTCCGATCACAAAGATCCAGCGATCCGGCTATGTGTGAGTCCCTCTCAATCTTTTCGGCGTCATTTTCTGGCTCTCTGTGTAATGACACTTCTCTCTACAATATGATCACTATCTTTAATAAATACAAATGAAGATAATGACTTTTTATTAGAAGGTCAACACTCGAATCAACGTAGTAGCGTAGAGATTAACTTGATACATGAGTTGGGAACAAAATATAGGTTCAATATACTCCAAAATAGTCTTTTAAAGATAAAATATAGACATACATATTTATATAAGTAATTATAGCATTGCTATTTACAAAAACCTATTATGCCAAAAAGGTTAAGTTTATTCTCGGATAATAAATAAGACACTCCGTGAGCTAAACACAGATCTGGATCCAAACTATATGGACAATGATTATGAAAACCACTGTCAATAGATCTCACATACATATATAGGATGGAATCAAGTTTTTTTTAGTTTATTCACATATAAGCGGTTAGTCATACTATTGCACTCCTAACCTATTTACATTTTTCTTATGGGCTCATATATACAAATCTATTAGCGTCCGTACTCCAATAAATCTCAATATTCTTTATATTTGGCAAAGAGTTTTGATATTATTTCCAACCTCTTAAAATATAGCACTTCGACCCAAACTTAATATAGGGGGCAATGGTTATAATAGACTTAACCGCTAGTCCCACAAAGAATCTGTAGTGACACTTAGACGATTAGGCTGGGCCACCCATACACGAGGGCCGTAGGCCATCATCTTAGTGATGGCGTTTTTATGTAACCCCCCTACCCATAGGTTTAACATTCATAGGGGTAGTCATGGTATTCAATTTTCATAAACCGCGTACTTTACTAAGATCAAATCTATAATAGCAGTTTAACTTAGTTCTCAAGACTGATACTGTACCGTATAGCATAGTCACTGTTAGTCGCTACTGATCTTATTATCAAATTGCTCCATTAATAAGGACCAAGCTAGGCTGAGAAATTGTGGCCTATGATGCAGGCTCGGCACAACCCATAAGGCTAAGCTGGCATTAGGCCTTTCGTTGCAATTTAGGTAAACCACATATATATCGCCATAGCATTGCGAATATCCCCTGTGTGCCTTAGTAGGTGGACTGGACACTAAGGCAGTTATGCCACGAAAAGATCGGCTTATCTCTCGCTCCAACTTTCTGAGCTCATACTGCTCGGCCATGGGCCAGGTATGAGCGCACTAGTACCGTCACTGAGCTCACTGATCGATCAAGTCCCCTAATAACTCCCTCTGTGTTAACGCTCAGGGACTAAGAGGGCAATGCTAGGGGACGAGGAGGCTGAAGGCCCTGAGGCAATTGTGGCATAAGGGTAGGCCGAGGCAACCCGTAAACTTTTGTTGCTCATTATGTTTTTAAACTGAAAACTGATATTATTTTTCATTGTTCATTCACAAAAACCTCTTATATATACATATGGGGGTACTTACACGATATTTATAAGGAATAAAATAAATGTTAAAAGCATGAGATTGCTTCTGAGATAAGTTTTTATATATGTCTATTTAAATATAGCAAAATTGACACATCGTCAATTATTTGCTTAAGATGAGCAGAAGAAGGCGTGCGTCCTTATCGACAGCATATTGCGACCGCCTCCCAACACTATGTTCTAGATTTAATTAAATCTCAACTAATATGTAGAGTATTTAAGTGTCACCACAAATCTCACATGAGCACCATGATGGAATATGTCTACTAAGCCTAAGGAGTAGAGATTGAGTTAGCTTAGTACACCCTTTGAGTGTATATATATCCAGTGGATAATCTACAATGAGTGAGTTGTAGAAGAAGAGACAAAACTATCCAATTTATTGATCCGTCGGCGACTAATATAATCTATACTGCTCCCATAACATATTAATATACCTAATAACCAACTAAAAGGTGACTTGCAGCATTTTATTATTTCTAGGAAGAATATGGTGACAATGCACACCTTTCTAATATACAATCTCTATATTGATAAAAGATATCAATGTGTGAGTGTGAGACTCAACTCCTTAGAGAATTGGTCTTTAGTGGAGTTATAATATATACATTTCATCAGTCCACTGTGAGTGCCCTGTCTTACCATTTACTTGTACTTCGCTATCGTCTCTAGTGAAACGTCACATTAAAAAAGGCGGTCGTACGGGCCACCCAACTAATTCTCTTGAAGGGCACCCTAACTTTGTCCTAAGATCTCGGTTAATATGCGTCAATAAGAATTTGACATGTGACAAGTCCCCTACTTTTTACATTCACGTGGATCTAACAGAAGGTACCCAATTAGTTTTCGAAGAGCACAATGTATACCAACAAGCATATTCTCTATATAGAGCTTCATGGCGTGAACTTAGAGCTTAAGATATCAGATTTATGAATCTGAGTCCAAAACTCACATATGGTGAGAAAAATGCGCTATAGAGACAGACAATATGGATATTAATGAATATGTTTTAAGTAGGTCCCTATATCATGTCGTCCTAGTGCACAAGTTCTCTTCTTGAATACACACTAAATCGGATCAAATGCCATACTATCCAATTAGTACTTATCGTGAGATATATTTCTTATATAATACACTTATTCATATGAACTTTTAAGAACTACTGATTTATATCTTTAGTGTTTGTAATAAAATTTTCATCTAAATAAGGTTCAATTCTACACTATATCTTAGGTAACAAATGTAGGAGCATGTAGATTATCGATTCAAAATCTCATGGCCAAGGAAAGTTAATTCGATGAATAGCTTATATGCTGCTACATTGGTAGCTCAGACAACTCACTTTCTAATATATTCAATGATAAAATTTGAGGAAAAATCGATACATGCAAGAAATAGATAATCTCCTAATTATATGCTCCATATAGTGAAACAAGATTTCGGTGCGAGGTTTTATATAATCACAATAATGCATTTTCATAGATCCAAGAGCATATTTTCATTCAATATAAGGTATAAAGATAATCATAGATAGAGAAACGGTTGGTTAAACCGTCTCAGGTCGGAACTGCAATAATAGCACGCATGGCTTTGCGTATCCGGTGTGTGACTTATCATATTTTCACAATATATATCAAGTAAAATTAGAGCACCACTTAATTTAACATGTGGATTAAATACAGTAGCTAAGTTATACATAAGATATATCCCATCTTAATACTCATTCTATTTAGATTTTATTTCATAAATAATAAAAGTTAAAACATCATCATATCTATGTTATACAAAATTTTGGCTAACAAGATATACTTGTTGTAAAAATGAATATGAGGTTGGATAATAAATACTAGAAAGAATTTTAGTTGTATTATAAAAACTAACCAAAATTTTTTTTAAAATCTTATTTTTATCCTAATTATTTTCAGTCAGTATAAAACCTAATCCATGATTGTTAATATGTGCACTTAATAAATTTCTATATGGATATGCATCATGTATCATTGTGTATATTAAGTTTCAATGAATAATTACTTCAAGTTTAAATTTTTTAAAGTATTTACCATAATCTATACATCTTTGCTTAAATTCTTGAAGTCTTACTCTTGAAGCATGAATAAAAAAATTTATATTTCTAATTTTTATAATAACATCTTGAACGCATGCCAGATTGAATAGAAAAATTTAAAATATGATATGCCATCTAATATGCAATAAATTTCTATTTAGAATGGGATGCAATGAGCCCTTCAATAATCTGATAGCAAAATTATTATTAGATGCATTATCAAAAGTAATAAATATAATTTTATCATTAATAACATATGAACATATGGTTTGATAAATAGTGTTAGAAATTTATTATCTAGAATATGAAAAATTAAAAATATGAAAAGCAAAAATATGTTTATTTAATAATCAATCATTATCAATATAATGAGTAGTAATAGCAATAAAATAAAAACTATCAATAGATGCTGTCCAAATATTAGAAGTTAATAATACTTTTAAATTTAGAGTAGAAAGAGTTTTGATTAAATTTTATTTTATTGCTAAAAAATTAGTCATAGCTACTCTTCTAAATGTACATCTACTAGTTCTTTTATAAGTAGGTTGTAGGGCTAATTGAACATGTTATAAGGCTAATTGAAGATACTCTTCAAAATTAAAAGTCTCACATAAGTGATAGAATCGTGATGTTGTCATTAAGACATCGTATTTATCAATTTAATCCTACTTCTTAAAATAATTAAGAATACGTAGATAGTAGTGAGTCGGATCGAATCCATAGGGAAGGTAGTATTTTAGATTTGAAATCTTTGATTTTTAAAAAGAAAAAGAAAAGGATTTGAGTTTTGAAATCAAAAGTAAAGCAAAAAATTAAAAGCAAAAATTAAAAGGTGTAGAAATTTAAACTTGGTACTAAGATCTACTAGTTAGATCTTAGCATCTACTTACTATAAAAAAAATAATAATTAAAGTATAAAAATTAAATTTCAATAAAAATAAAGAGCATGAAATTAAATAGCATAAAAATAAATATTACATTAATTAAAAAGTTCATAATTTAAATACATTAAAAAAATAAAATAAAATAAAATAGGTTGATCTCTGATCTTAGATCGGCATTGACAGAAAGATGGTGTAGAAGACTAACTCTTCTTTTCAACATCCATTGCCTTGAAGTAGCCATTAACCCAAAGCCTGGCTTCACCCTGTACCAAAGCTTCCCTCTAATTAGATCTATTAATTTTTAGAGGCCTGGGGTCCTTTTTATAGAGCTAGGAGGGCTGGAGAGTTTTCTTCTAGGCAATGTAGGACTAAGAAGATTTTTAATCATCAAAATATGAAGAAATTTGAGTGAAAATTAGATTAAAAGGAGTTCTGATTGAATTTTGCTGCTTTGGATGAAATCTGCATGTTCAATAGAAATCCAACGGACCAAAAATCATCAAAATCGAATGCGTATCAGTCCAGATCAGGTCAGATTAAATTATGGCCATTGATCATGCATTGATGGAGAAAATCTGGCGGCTGATCGCGTGTTGGAAGTCCTGATCACCATTGGGAGCGTTCTGAACCGTTGGATCTTCATCAACTGGTTTCTTGCCATCGGATCGCGCCAGATTGCTTAGCACTATTCGAATCAAAGAAGGATTTATCGTAGGCCATCGGATCTCAACTAGATTGAACGCAAGCTGTTAGATCGCGCAATTATTGTAAATATGAACCATGCGAACCGGGCACACCGAACACCACGACCAATCACCGCTCACTGCTTTGATACAAAATTACTTCTTTACCCTATAAACCGTGATGGATTTTTCATGAACCCCTTAAGGGTCTAGGTCCACCACGTGTCGCTCCGTGATTCATCGATTTTTACTGAGCTGGCGGTCCATGCCTGGATCGTGGACCAGCTGACGGCTTCTGCGATTGAGGCGGCTAAAGTGGCTAGCTTGGCATGCCGACTTTGTCAGCTTGGCTCGGTGTATTTGGACACGCCGATTGATATGGCACGGCGGCTTGAGCCGACTGAGTCATTTTTTTTTATTTAATTTTTATTTATTTTATTTTTTTAGAAATTCATATCTTCTTTGTTTTAGCTCTATTTTGTTTGAAACTTATTTCATTATGATCAAAAAAATAAGCTCTTTCCGTTGATAATAAAATTTTATTTTTTAATTTTTATTATTTTTTTATTTAATTTTTAATTTATAAAAATATTAATTTTTTAAATATATATATAAATTGATCATTAATTTTTAAAAATTAATATAAATTAATTGATAAATTAATACTTTTATTGATGAATTTATGATACTTATCAATAAGCTAAAAGGTAATTTATCCTTAACTATCTATTTTACCAGTATTTTTTTTTATTTTCATGATTATATGCAAAATTACTTATAAAACTATCTCCTTGTATATTAAGGATGCTTTGAAGATGAGCAACATATATAATATGGGTCTCTTAATGTCTCTTTAAATGGCTAATTTTTCTACTACTAGCATAACTGTATACTTTGGCATATTTTTTATATTTGGCTTTTAAAACTCCATCTACCATGACTCTTTCAAAATCATTCTATATAGCACTAATTCTCTTATAGAAAGAAGAGGCAAAGCCTTGACCTTGAGTATTGGTTTCAGAGAGAGGAGGAACCATAGTTTCTTCTTTCTTAGAAATCAAATGAATGCCAAAATAACTCTCATCAAAAGATGCTATACCTAAATATGAGTTATGCAAATAATAAAAATATACCAAATAGAAAAAATGAATAGAGAAAGGCAGAGATTTGTGAGCTTCCTCTTGTGCTCCTTAGGATCTTAACAAGGACCTTCAAGGCTCCAATAGGTAGACTAATCCTCTTTTTATATAGTACTTGAATACTTGTTAATTGCTAATTGCTAAATATTGAATACTTGCTAAATATTACTAGAAAAGAAATAGTAGTAGAGAAGTAGAGGAGAATTAATTTAGTATGATAAAAATAAAAGAGAAAAATAGTATTTATAAAAATTTTAATATTTTTATTTTTTTCAAATTACCTCTAAAATTAGCCTTTTTATGGCTGTTGGGGGGTTAAAATGGTAAAAAATCAAAAATAGCCATTATCCAATCCAAAAAATAAAAAAAATTGAATTAACCATTATGAACCATGTCTGGCCTATAACGACATTAAATAGGCCATGCCAGGCATGGCCTGTAATGGTACAAAATGGGCCATGCCTAGTATGGCCTGTAATGGAACTAAAAGGGCCATGCCTAGCACAGCCTGTAATAGGCTTAAATGGGTCATGCCAGGCACCGCCCATTTAGGTTGCTTTTTTTTTAAAAAAAAAAAGAAAAAAGGACCGCCTATTAAGCTTGCATGTTATTCGTTAGGCCCGTGACATGCCATGCCTGGCATGGCCCGCCAGACCCTAGGCCTAGGGCCATGTCAGGCTGGGGTTTCGGCTAAATGTGTTGTGCCTAGCATGGTCCGTTTAGCAGATGGGCTATTCCTAGCACGACCTATTTGGATCTTGGTCCGGTAGGTCTGGGTTGGGATGGGCCAAGCATGACCTAGTGCCCATGTCTACTCCAAATGTAAAAACCAACATGAAACATCAATTTTGGGTTAATCAACACCCACCACTTGACTTTTAAAAATATTTTCCTAAAGATATTGGTTTTTTTAGATGAAAAAAGAGATCAGAAGTTATGGAAAGAAAGGAAGAATTAAGATTAGGAATTAGGTCTTGATATTACCTCTAGGTTTCTATTAGGACTATGGTCTATATGATAGAGAGCATGGACTGCTGAATCATCCAAACTAGGTAGTTTGAGAGGTACTGAACCAACTAGTTCAGGATGTCCCAAACTAGACCCATCCTTGATCGAGATGTTCAATGTCTTAAAATGGATTAAAGGAGGCATACTAGGTCCGTTTGACTCTTCAAAGGTTCTTTAACTTTGATTCTTTGCTTGTTTCTCTCAGCATTCTCTCTCATCGCTCTTCTACTATCTCTCCATCTCTTCCAAGTAAGCCACCCATGCCTTCCTCCCTCACTCTCTCTCTCTCTTTTTCACACACGCACACACTCTCTCTCCCTCTCTCTCTCTATTCCCATCTCTCTTTTTGACTATTGAAGGTTTGAGCATTGCAACCATTAGGGTTTGAAAAAGAACAATCACTTTTCTTTTTCCAATGATTGGGAGCAACAAAATCTGAGAGCTCTAGGGTTCAGGTGGTTGTTACAGCTATGGAGGTTTAAAAAAAAAAGCAATCCCTTCTCTCTTTTTGGCAATCTAAAAGATCAAATTCGACCCCTCTAGGGCCCAAATTTAAGCAATCTCTCTCTCCCTTCCTCCCCCCTCTCTCCCCCCCCTTCTTGCTCTCCCCTTCTTGCTCTCCCCTATACTCTCTAGTTCTCCTTGTTTTAGCTCCTTCAAAATTATGTGGTATGGACCCACATAGTTAATAGATTACTCACTTAGATAAAGAAAATACTAATTCTATTGTAGTAGAAAAAGAACAAAAAAAAATAATTATTTAACATCACTTTCAATAGCTGAAGTAGCTTTTTTTTATAAGTATGCTGCATGCTCATTAGTCATTAGATAATAAAAATCATAATTGTAAGGAAAGAAGATGTAAGAACTTGTTTGCTTCTTTTAATTATTCTCAAATTATTTAGCATTACAATGGATAGTTACTAGCACACCATATATATATTAAATTAAACATCAAAGTAAAGTATAGGTAATACCAATGATTATTTGTCAAAATATAATTTTTAAACAGTAGACCCACTATTGCACAGCAAATTACTCAAATATTTGTTCAATTCAATTCTATTTCTATGGACTAATTGTAGAATGCATGAAATCATTGACTATACAACCAAATCGTGTCCATATAAACATAATTTGAAAGATTAAGTGAAGGTAACTATTGAAGTATTGGTCCACTCTATTTTGATTATGTGTCATTTTACAAAAGTATACACTAATATTAACCTACCATATTAAGTGGAGGGAATGGTGACTACAGTGAGAAGCTCTAGGATAAATGGTGGAAGGAATCTAGTGACCTAGTGGCAACAAAGAAGGGAAGGAAGTGATAATGAGGGAGAGGCGAGCAAAAACTAGACTTGAAAGGTAAGAAAGAAGACAATGCAATTCCTCTAAAAAAGAGAGTCGATAATATAGAGAGATGGAAAACATCAGTTAATGGTTGACATTATAAATCAAATGGCAGGAGATGGAATGTAGAAAATAGAGATGCAAGGATCAGTTGGCATCAGGTTAATGGTGAGACTAAAGGAATAGTATGCTCAGTCGCCTAACTAGATCTTCTAAATCAAGCTAAGAAGGATGTGCACCGAGGTCTATCTTATCGTCCTTCCACCACTTTTCATCTCTAACCGACACCAACACCGTTCTCCTAGATGGCTACTTTCCTAAAGAATTTTTTCGTAAAATACCAACCACCAACTATCAACTAAATATCATTATTGATCAAACTACATAGTGATTTGTGCACATTCCATGTCTGACTCAGTGGAAAGTGGGTAAGGGCTTAATAGAAAATGGGAAAGTGATGTTCAGGCAAGGAAAGAAAAAATAAGATACATCAAGGTTTGGAGATGAGTGACCACTTCCTGACAACCTCTCAACAACTTTGACAAAGATGCAACCAATCATAGATATGATCTCTAGCTACAAGTGGGCTGTAAATAGTATGAATACCCATACCTCTTTCTCCCAGCACCTCTTCCAAGCACAATCATCTTCACAACCTTATCAGCATCTCCAATCTTCTAAAAGAGGCTTGTGCTTCAGATGTGGTGATTGTGACCATCTCAAGAAAGATTGTAGGAACCTAGTGAAGTGTTTTCTTCCTCCAATTATAATCACACTGCTCGATCTTGTAAGCAAGTAGCCTTCACTATCCACCCAACATCCCTGTTTATACTAAATCTAACCAAATACCATAAACTCTTCCTAAACATATAACTCCACACTGCCCACCTCCTCAACTTTTTGCAATATAGTCAAAACCTCATTCAAAATGTCCTCTACCCAACCAACAACCCCATCACCAAACCCGGTCCCATTGATAGGCTTTCATTGCAAAGCATTTTTGCTAGTCACAATGGAAATGATTGAAATTTCAAGCTACCTAGAAAGAGTAGCTTGTGTTGAATCTTATGGGAGGTTGATTAAAGACGATGATGTTCCCTCTACACTAGCCTATAAAGCAAAAACGCTAGGATCATCGACTACTAGGAAGTTGGACAAAGAAAATTAATTCTTTGTTTCCAACCCCCTGACTAAAATAGTGCAAGCTTAGATAGCCATAGGCCACATTGTAGGAGAAGGTTTTTCATTAATTATTTTTTTCTTTGAGTAAAAAAGAAAGCATGAAGCCATCCTATTTTATTACAGAGAGTATAGTAATTTATTTACAAAACAACAATAGAGACACAATACACTCAAGGTAGAAGATCCAGATCACCAAAAAAAAATAAATAGATCAAGAAAGTAGATAACAGTGCACCAACTTTAGAAAGAGGAGGGCTATGTGGTTGGTGGAGAAAATCTATAGAGGAGTGTGAGTTAGGAAAATACAATACATCGCTCACTAGAACAATAATTCATGCCCAAAGCGATTGATGATCTTTCTTGTTCTTTTTGCATAAACACTCCTAGCTACAAAACATGATCAGGAATCTTCAAAAGAACGGTGTGAATAAAAAAAGATCTCTTGAAGAAAATTTGTGAGTTTTGTTATTTCTAGATAACCAAATAGATAGAAGCAAACAACATATTACCAACTCTTCAAAATAAAATATTTCCATTTTTCACTCACTAGACTATCCAAAGGTTATGTAGATTTATATCAGTTAACCAATATGATCAATATAGATGAGGCTTCCCCCATAGGCTTTGTTTTAAGGAATGTGCAAGCCTTATTAATCTTCCTTTCTTCTGTTTGAATGTAGAGGTTGTGGCAAACATAATATCCAGCTTTGGAGTTCCCCATTAAGTAAGCAAATCTAGTCTTCATTGGAAAGATTTAAGTAGCTTCGACATTTATTTTTTTTGTGAAGATCTCTTGGCAATACCTAAAATAGTCGAGGTCATGGTTGGACCTCTTATGCTGTTGATCTAGTGGTAAACTACTCCACCATCCAGATCCCAACTGATGACACCTCTTCCAACAAGAATGATAGGGAGATATGGATGAAAGCAAATGCGAATTTTTGTTTGGACTATCTAATCAAATCCCAAGAGACATCATCTTAGTCTTAGGACAATCCACCATAGCATCAAAACCCTCGCAACACTGACTTGTGCAACTGTCATCAACTAACGGTAACAACATTTAATAGTCCCCGCTATGTTCCTAAGTTTAACCTACTTTCAAACTTCAAACCAACGAGTGCTTCAAATTTCAAACCCTTTTCACCTAATAGTCTTATGCACCTTGTATTTGAGATACCCTCCTTTTTTCTAGTCCTCCACTCATCCCCAACCTTTGCATCTTTCTAAATCAATCACTTACATTCAAGTCTCAAGCAGATGCCCAGGTTTTTGGATAGTTTTTAAAACCTTCTTTTCTACTATCATGTCAACCTCACATAGTAGCATAAGTAACTTCATGATCTCCTCTACTATTACACCCCCTACTTCAATAGCTTTACCACTCCCAGTCTCCAATCAATACTTCAGTTGACCATTCACCAATCCCTAGATAATTTTCTGTTATCCACTGATGCACCTCATAGACAAACCTTACCTCCCACAACCAAACGGCTAGACCTAATTCCAATTATCAAAGCCTTCACAACTCTAGAGCTTCTCTTATTCATGGAACCACTACGTTCACTGTTACACCTCCTTTAAGCTACAAATAAAGCACCTGCCTTCATCATAAAAAGCTCCAAGCTCTTGGTATGGAGGATGAGAATCTTACTGAGGATGATTTGTTCATCATCAACTTCCTAACAACTACTAAGGTAATCAAGCTTAGCCATCACTGCAAAATCAACATCCTGGGTCCAAAAGCTCACAATCCTTGAATAGCTCCGATGTAGTGCCAATGAGGGTACTATTTTTATGTAGTTGCATCAATATGCAAGACAAAGACCTGCCTCCATGATTTTGGTATTGCACTTCTGTTTTCCTTTACCTTTTCACTCATGTAATGCTATGGGCTAGATATCATTATATACACTGAAGTTACCTTATAGAATTTTGTATAGTTAACCTTTTGCTATATTACCTCTACCCCTAGATCAACTGTAGTTATAAGAACTTATCACATAAAAGGAAGCTATCTACTTTTGACTCAAATGTTTTCTCTACATCTCATTTTATCCTCGACTCAAAATTTTGATTGTAAACATTAATGTTGGTGCTTTGTTAGAATATAAGGGGTATGGGCTTGGCATACAAAAAGAAGCCGATAAAAGAACCTATATTGAACTCCAAAAGTTGGGTCATTTGCATTAAAGAAATTAAACTATAGAGTGTTAATCTTAGCAAGATTAGTATAATAGGTGGTGTTATTGATAAATAGCATACAAAAGATACTGCGGCATCATCAGGGTCTTTACTAATAGGTTGGAATAGTGAAGATGTTGAGGACACTCTTATTTTACTTAGTGAGCACTCTCTTACCACATGATTCATTTCTAAAGTTGATGGAATCACCTAGATGATAATAATGTGTATGGTACATATCACCATACAAAAAGAAAGATGCTCTTTAAAGCTGACAAATCTTAGAACCAATCATCTTGGCCCATGGTTAGTAGTAGGAGATTTTAACATTACTGAATTTTCTAAAGAAAGAATTGTTGCCAAATATAACAATGAAAGGGGGTGTGTGGGTGAATTGGGTTTCTCAAATTTAAGGCAATTATGTGCAGCAATTTAGTATTTAAGTATGACATATATGAATGCAGTGGATAGAGTAGTAAAAGCTAATTAATATGAAGCTAAAAGGTAAATGGAAGACAATCATAAATGCAGTAATTTATAATGATTCAGTACCAAACCTAGCACATTTGACACTTTCCAAGTTTCTTTGCTTGTGAATTCCAAGTATAATCACTATACATTATAGTTTGATTGTTCCAACTCAGGCTCATAACTAACCTAGTCAATTTTTAATAAGCAATAAACCAAAACCTTTTCCTACTAAATCTCTCCTAAACTTAGTCAATATAATGTCTAATTATTGGCATAGATAGGCCTTTCCCACAAGTTTCTATCTCAAGAAACTTGCAAAGAACACAAAAAGTACAAGGATGTAATGGATTGAATGAACTAAAGCTTAAGAAAGGAAAATACTCAATAAAGCATAGTAAAGTTGAAGATGATTGCTCCGTAAGACTTGGACTTTTTTTTTAATTAATGAGAGGCTCTTCAAGGATCGTCGTAGATATCCTCAAGGTTGTTTACTCAATACACTACTATAGAAAAAGACTACGACGGTAGTTAAAAATTAATGCCAAAGTTCAAAAAATTACTATCATAGTCTACAGCAGCGATTACTTAACCGATGCTACTATCGCTGTCACCATTGATCTATAGCAGCGGTTATTATAACCGCTACCATATGCAAGGTATCGCAGCAGTTGAATAACCGCTACTATAATCGGATCTATAGCAGTAGTTTTCTAATCACTATTATAGATCCTATAGCAGCGATTATAAAATCGCTGCTACAAAATCAATGGCAGCGGTTTATGAACCACTACTATAATTAATTTATCATAGCGGTTTGTGAACCGCTACTATAGTTGATCTATAGCGGTGGTTTATGAACCGCTACTATAGTTAATCTACAGCAGCGGTTGCTTAACTGCTGTCATAATTAAACTATGGCAACAGTTTTATAACCACTATATAGATCTACGACAGCGATTTTATGATCGTTGCTATAGATTATGGCAGTGGTTGGCATATATCTATGACAGCAGTTGGCACGACCATGACAGCAATTTTCAATCACTATCATAGACTTTTGAACATTAAAAAAATAATAAAAATTTATTATTTTTATCATTTTTTTTCTTGATAGACATAGTTTAATATATAATTACTCAAATTAAAATATGAAAGAACCAAAAAATTCATATAAAACTTAATAATAATGCAGAAATGTATCTCAAATACTTTATATTACTAATCAAATTATATTATAATATTTTTTAAATAAAAATAAAATATATCAAAAATTTGCTAAATCCAAATCATCCTCTTCAAGCATCTTGTTGTCATAGGAGGGGATAAAGTAGGACCTAAAGGGGCTATAGTAGGAGCTGGAAGGATTGAAGTAGAAGCTGGAGGGACTAGAGCTGAAATGATTGCAAACATGTCCTAAATGCCCCAAAAATCAGCTCCAAAATGAGTGGAGAGTTGTGACACCATTATGAACATGATGCTCTCTAGTTGAGATGCATACTCCTCAGCCTTAGATGCGTACTCCTGAGCCTAAGCTACCTATGCCAAGGCCTCGTCAAGCTACTTTCGACTGACAACCCTAGAAGTATGTGAGGAGATGCTCGTCTCAGACCAATGGCTCATCAACGTATGTTTGGGCCTACAACAAATCATCCCAGAGTGCTCAAGTCCTAAGACCTGAGATAGATGATCATAGGAGCTAGAGATATCCAAGCCCTCCCTCGTAATTGCATCTAATTGCTTCTGTAATTACAAATTCAAATAAAATCTTATAAGAAATGCTATAATACTAATCATACTCCAGTTATTACTTATAAAATCTTCCACATTGCAGCATTCATCGACATGCCCTTCTTGTCCATACAGCTCGATCGAAAGATGGTGCTATGGATAGGCAACAACCTCCTCTTTCATCAATCGTAACAACCAATCAGCTTGTTAGAAGATTACAAAAAAACTAATAATTCAATAACTTGTAAACTAAAGGGTCAGAATTCATTATTATCTCTCTATGCATACGATTGACCATAGACTCATGGTCAAGAGTGTGCGTGTACTCCCGAGCAACCCGGTTCTCTTGGTTCTGACAAGATGTAGCCTAAAAAATATTTAAATCATATAAGTTAAAATCAAATATAATTATCAGTTTAATAAAAATTTCATAAGTTATAAATTAAATCTGAAACTCCTGGCTCCTTCAATGCCTGACCATCCCCTCCGATGGACTTAGAGGACAGTCCTGGATCCAAGGAATAAGCCCCTCCTCAAATTGAACAAGAAAAAAGAAAAGAAAAGAAAGAGAGGAATGAATGGGAGTCTTCTTCCTCGTCAAATCCAGCATGGAGTCAAACTCCTAGGGCTGCCAAAATCCTAGAAGATTCTTGATATATAACCCCTCCTCCCTCTTAAAGCTCTCCATCTGTGATCATCGTGCCCCTCTCCCTCTTTTCTCCTTTTGAAGCCATGGCCTCTCGTGCTTATGCCCATCGAAAATCGAAGCTATTGATGATGCCGAAGTTGAGGTAAGGCTCTGAACTCACCTTCTCTCTCTATTCTCCTTATTCCCATGACCCTATATGCATAATCACTGGCTATCGATCTCATTGGAAAACCAAGAAAAGAACTTGTAGAGCTCCATAGAAGGTGCTCTAGCCATCTTCTATGGAGCTTAACCTTGTAGTTCTAGTACAACTCTATCTTCTTCAATCTAGCATCTCGAGCCCTCTCATAATTTGGAATGTCATACCTTCTCTGCACAAAGTTATCAGAAGTTAGTTATAAAATTATTCTAATCAAATATAATGTAAACATATCATATGTATATATATAATTAAGATACACTTATCCAAATCTTCTTCCACACCCAGTCCCTGATACCAACGTTCATCAATCGTCAGTCTATGGGCAGTATAGGAATGATGTTGGACCGTCCCACAAGCACTCTGGAAAAAAAATGCATCTTCCATGTGGTCTCCCCTACTGGCCTCTCCTTCTGATCGTATTCCACCATGACTTGATGCATGCGGTTCTACCAATACAGCATGCATATGGAACTATGAAATATCTTACTGGATGAAGCACCTATAATAAAAATATATTATGAATATATAAGAGTGTGCAATAACTATATAATAAATAAATAATATAATAAAAATCTACTCTCATTAGGATCGTGTGATGTGGATGTCGATGGAGCTAGATTGGTGGGTGGAGTATGTGCTGGAGATGCATAAGCTGGCAATGTGGCTACCGATGGAGGCTCAGATGTGCCCATGAGAGGAGTATATGCCTGCATAGCCGAAGCCGATGTAGAGATGGATAGAATATGTGTCGACAATGACTCAGATGCGAAGCTCTACGTAGCCCATCGAGAGATGGGAATGAAAGCTAGATAGTATTTTGATGCCATCGTGACCTATAATGTTAATGATATTAACAAATATAACATGTTGAACAATAATATTAGTAGAACATCAATAAATAAATACTAATATTTATATTAGATAATCAATTGAACTCATCGCCTACTGCTCTATCCCCAACACCACAACCCCCCACCTCTCCCTCTTGGACTCTCAGTCCCTCGCCCCTCCCCCCTCTTGGTCACCCACCTCCATTTATAGTTTTTTTTTTGATTTTTGGTGAGTCAGCCCGTTTAACCCATAGCCTATAGCGAGTCAAGTTGGGTTGGGATTTTTCCAACCTACCAGTTAAATAGGCCACCCCACCCCACCCCATTTAGAGGTGGATCAGGATGGGTCACGGCAGGCTAGCCTGTCTTAACAACTCTACACGAGCTCCATCTCAATATATAATGGACCAGATATCTCTTCCAAACCTTTCATTCAGGCCACTAGATCAAATCATTGTAGGTCATTTAATTGAAGCCCCAACGTCCATCGAGACTCAAACCTGGGTCAGTTGATTGGAAGAAAAGGCTCATTCCACTGGACTACCACCATGGTAGTTTATAATAATATTTATTATAATATTTATAATAATTATTATAAATATTTATAATATTATAAATAAATATTATTATAAATATTTATAATATAATAAATATTATAAATAATTATAAATATTATTATGAAATAAAATAAAATAAAATTATACCTACGACTGCAGGGAGGGGGTCATGCAAACTACGAGGGTCGTAGGTGGTAATGCTAAATGGAGGGCCGGCGGTGGTAGGGCAGGTCGGTGGCGATGCTAGAGGGAAAGGGTCGGCCAAAGGAAGCCAGGGCCGAGGAGGCTGAAGTCGATGATGGGGTAGGCCCACGATGATGCTAGAGGGAAGAGGCGGTGAGAGATGAGGCTGAGGGAGGTGAGGCCGACAGGGATGGGGTCGGGATCGAGGGATGTAGGGTTGACGGGGATGAGGAAGGTGGTGGTACTAGAGGGAGGTGGGGCCGATAGTGGCAGTGCTAGAGTGAGGGGGCAGCATGGGATGGGGCCGAGGAAGATGAGACCGATGGGGATGGGGTCCAAATCAAGAAAGGCGGGGCCAATGAGGACATATGAGGGAGCGGTAGTGCTAGAAGGAGGTGGGGTAGATGACGGTGGTGCTAAAGGGAGGGGGCAGCGATGAGCAGACCGACGGTAGGCTGGGAGCTAGGGCACGAGTAGTAGAGATGAGAAAGTGATAGAGGAAG